>JAZHYW010061494.1:0-13578 GCA_037355805.1 Ixodes ricinus
TTCAGTTGCAAGTTACGCCACGCCCTCTGTGCCTCTCTTCTCTGTCCTCGGTTTTCTGGCGTATTTTTCCTCATGTATCAGAACCAACTAGCCCAACCCTCAGTGTCAATAGAATGATTGTAGTGCATTGCTTCATCCCCTCACGGAGCGTCTCGGCCCCCCCCCCCCTTTGTCTGCCTTCCTTCCGCTCTAATCTTTTGACGAATCCGTCGCTCGTCTTTGTCTCTCCTCTCTCTCTCTTGCTCCCTCTCCTTCCACGTTATATATATACTGGTTTGACTGAGGGAATAAGCGCTATTGTCACTCTACCAGCTCGTCTGTCTTGCGCGGCCTTCGGCGTGCTCTGCGTTGCTAGCAGTGGCGACCAATACGGACTACTCCGACGCGGTCAAATAAGATTATGAGACAGTTGACCGACCTACTGAATTGCAAGCGACAAAGACCCTCGCACGCAACGCCACTGGCCAAGAAATTTATCTGTTGAGGTGAAATTTCACGGACAAAAGCGAGCGTTTTCTTTCAATCACTCCATCGCAAAACTTGATGACGTAGCCTGCACGTCTTAGTATCCCCCAGTGACGATATTTGAATGCGGCTCATAAATTGGACTCGAGCATTGGGTAAGTTTTCGATTTGAGCTCGGTGATAATCAATAGCTTGGCAGGCATTCAGGTAGTGCCACGAGTTCTTGCCCGTGTCCAGTCGCTGCAATGACGACAATACCGAAATCATACCAATGTTTGGAACTCAGCGCGTGCCGTGTGCTTTGCCAACCCCAGCGAGTGGCTATGATCAGCGGCGTAGACTTTCCACTTTTCCCGGTGGGGGGCAGGCTGAGAAGTTATCCGGGGGGGGGGGGGGGGGACTCCATGACTCCGGCTCGGGTAACTCCGTCGGAGTCGCTACTGAACGGGCTTTTGGAACAGCTCCGGATGGAGTAGGCGCCCTCTATATGAACTTCCAGTTGCTTTATTTATCTTCTTTTTCCTTTTCTGGTGGGACATCGCAAAATGGCAGGCTGCTGTGGAAGCAGACGAAGCGGACGTAAAAGTGATCGATGCCGCGTTACCTTCTCGCCAGAACTGGAGATTGAATCTAACGATAGTACGCTACGCTACAATTCCATTTCCCACGTATTTTGTCAATAAGGGCAACGTGGGCGTTATTTTAGAGCGCAGCTCTTAGGCGCCCGTTTCCGGCTTAAGCGGCGTCGGCGTCGCCGCCGCCGTCGGCGTAACCGCGTGTTGCAGGCAACTCAGGTTGCATGCAACCTGCGTTGCAAGCCACTCAAGTTGCATGCAACCCGAGTTGCACGCAACTCAGCTATGCATGCAACCCCCAGGTCGCGTGACCCTCCAGGTCACGTGACCCCCGAGGTCCGTGACCCCCAGGCCCCGTGACCCCCCAAGTCACGTGGCCCCCCAGGTCACGTGGCCCCCCAGGTCACGTGGACCCCCCAGGTCACGTGACCCCCAAACTCACGGGCCCCCCCGAGGTCACCTGACCCCTCCTTCCCAAGGTCGCGTGACCCCCCGTGCCTTCCCCCTCCTCCTCAAGAACTGCGCTCTAATTCGGCGTTACTGGCAGTTGTAAAGGGCTTTCATTTTTTTGTTTACATGCCAGTACTAGACGCTCGTTACATGGCACGTAAACAGCGTCTCGGCAAAAATCATGGCCCGGGGGGGGGGGGGGGCTCTGCCCGCCCTGGATCTCACCAGGGGGCACGAGCCCCGATGCCCCCGTAGCCTACGCCTATAGCTATGATTAACATTGGCGGCATATAGTCGGCTCCAAATCACGCGGCCACTTGTTTTGGCTGCGAGTTGAGGAGATGAACGCTGATTGTTTTTCTTTAATTTTATCTGCGACGTCTATTGCGTGTGGTGAAATGTGAACGCCTGTTCTAAAAGTTATTAACATCAGGGATTCACTCTAAGCGGTATTAGCACAAAGTACAAATTCGTTGCATCACCGCTTTAAGGCGTGAAGCCTGCTTCAAGGCGAGCATCGTCACCAGTAACCGTCACAGACTTTACCAAAAGAGAGCACTGCTTGTGGCGGCGCTAAGCACGCAAATGATTGAGGGACTGGTGGGAAGAGTAGCGCCCCGCATGCCCAATTCCTCGATTCTAGCCTGTTTCACGTGCAGCGACTGGTGCGAATAAAATCGGTGCGACAGCCGACGCAGCGAGTGCGATCGCAATGTTTCGTTTCACATGCTCCAACAACCGCGCGATTTCTGTCGGCGCTGGCGGCTGTTTGGACACGGACGCGACGGGTTTGACTTTGCCTAAAATACAACAAAAACGTCCTAATAAACACAAATGTTTTACGAATACAATATGTAACTAGAAATTTTTAATAATTAAGCATTAAACCGAAAGTTTTAAGGTGTCGAATTTATTTTCAATACGCAACTATTGCGGATGAAAGCTGGCTAATGAACGGCTTTTTGACATGAGAGTGATCGCACCGACTCTGCAAGAAAATACCGACTTGGTGGAAACCAGTCGCAGAGCCGCTGCGACAGTACGACTGTAATTTTAATCGCACGTTTACTGGAAATCGCACCGGTTTCGGACGAGAATCGCAGCATGTGAAACAGCCTTTACGAGGAAGTTGTGAAAACCACGAATGAGTACTAGGACCCAAAGCGGTACGAGATAAACGAGAGTTTCAAATTCTTTAAACGTTGTCAGATTGAAGGGGAATCTGTTCACAGCTTCCTAGTTGAAATCCGACGCATCGCAGACAACGGCAACTCCGGGAGCGCCCTGGACCGGATGCTGAGAGACCAGATTGTCTGCGGAGTGCTCTCAACCACCGTACAGAAACAGCTGGATGCAAAGAGGGAGTTAACACTAAAGGAAGCCAAAGCATTGGCCGTTTCGGCAGAAGCGGTTGAAAACGACGCAAAGGAAATGTCGTCAGATTTCATGCCAGTCTAAAAGTCAAGAGGCCGTCAGACATCGTCACAACATAACGTAAAACGTTTTCGTCAGAGTGTGCGGGCGAGGGGAAGCCCAAATGACAATGACAACGGTTGTGGCTGGGCCAAATATCGCTGTAATCGACGTGGGCGTCATGGTCATCAGGCAGATAAGTGCCAAAGTCGCGCTACGCCCGAGAACAGAGACACCGATTAAAGACATGTGAAGTCACTGGCTGCCATAGATGCCACGTCAGTTAATGAAAGCGGTGACGAGTCACATGTTTGGACTTTGGTATTGGCGAAAAAAACCGTCTCAAACCTCCGATTCGCCGCACGTTCACGCGGGGTTGCCTGGAACTGCCAATGGAAGTGGATACCGACTCGCTAATCGTGCATAATATCGATGCAGCTTTTCGAGGAACATCGCAGCCATGGCCAAGCTTGAAACCGTCACATGGTAAGCTGTCGTGCTACATTGGAAGGCTAGAGCTATGGCGAGCTTCAACTTTCTGTGCGCTACAAGAAAATGTCCATGGACTGCTCACTCACGGTGCTGGACTGTTCGAAACCAAGCCTCTTCAGCCGTGATCTACTTGCCCAGCTGAACAACAGAAGGGTTCCAGTTCTGCATCTGGCGGCGCCAGATGCAGCAGCTACAAGCCAGGAGTGCAGCATGAAATTCAACGCCACGTTCGGCGACTTTCACGATGTCTTCGCCATGAACTTGATGGTCTATCAGGCACCATCAAGTAAGTCTCTGTCGGACCATCGACAGTTAATTCTGATGGTATGAGCGGGACTACAAATACCGTTATTTATATATATATATATACATATTGTCACGAATGACGAGGTAATGAAGCGATGAATAACTAAAGAAACTGAAACGTTTAATGGGGCGAACTTGTGCCCAAAACAAAAAGAAACAGAAGATAACAGCAGAGCGTCGCGGGCGTCGATGTCGGCGTAACAGCAGGAGTCGAACGCTGGGGCGAGACTGACTCCGGCTTGCCACGCGGAGCCCTTTTGTACACGCGTGGGCTTCTGGAACAATCAGCGTAGAAGTTTCGGCGTGTAGAACATTCTAACCTCGAATTAGCAACACGGTTCATTTATCAGAGCATCACATTAGAGTCAACAAAAATGCGTAGCCGCGGACAGGAATCGAACCCTGGCTTTTGCGTGGAAGGACAGCGCGATAACCGTTACGCCACGGCCGCGCTGCCTACTTGGACCAGCTGCGCGGGCGGCATTACTCCCCCCTTAAAAAGTGCATCGCCCCGATGCACCACAAAACAAAGCAAAGCAAATAAAAAGAACGGCAAACTAAAGAGTCATTTAGAACACATAAGGTCCAGTAGTGCTATCGAGCGTAGTACGGCTTCAGGCGCACGACGTGGACGACTTCAGGTCGTGGTGGGCGGCGTGATGATGTTCTTGTTCCGTCGGGCATCACCTCGTAGTTCAGCTCCCCGAGGCGACGAAGTACCTTGTATGGTCCAAAGTACCGTTTAAGCAGTTTCTCACTGAGGCCGCGGCGACGGATGGGCGTCCACACCCACACCCTGTCTCCGGGCTGGAACTGGACGTCCCTGCGACGAAGGTTGTAGCGGCCCGCGTCGACGCGTTGCTGGTCTTGAATCAGGAGTCGGGCGAGCTGGCGGACTTCTTCGGCCCGTTGAGCAACCACCTGGGTGTCGTCGCTCTCATTGTCAGATGGCTCATGGGGCAGCATGGCGTCCAGCATGGTCGTTACCTTCCGACCATGTACCAGCTGGAAAGGTGTGAATCCAGTGGTCTCTTGAACCGCCGTATTGTAGGCGAACGTTACGTAGGGCAACACCTCGTCCCACGTCTTGTGCTCTACGTCGACGTACATAGAGATCATGTCGGCGATTGTCTTGTTGAGTCGCTCCGTCAGCCCGTTGGTCTGCGGGTGGTACGCAGTGGTACGACGATGGCTGGTGGGACTGAGCCGGAGGATTTCTTGGGTCAGCTGTGCAATGAACGATGATCCGCGATCTGTAATCAGAACTTCGGGAGCGCCGTGCCGGAGGACGATGGACTCGATGAAAAACTTGGCGACTTCAACAGCAGTCCCTGAAGGAAGGGCTTTCGTTTCTGCGTACCGCGTGAGATAATCTGTGGCGACGATTATCCAACGGTTTCCCAGGGTCGACGGCGGAAAAGGACCAAGTAGATCCATTCCGATCTGCTGGAACGGTGCAGTTGGTGGAGGAATTGGCTGCAGGAGACCTGCCGGCTTCGTCGGCGGTTTCTTGCGTCGCTGGCACACGTGACAAGATCGGGTGTAGAGGTGGACGGTTTTGGTTGAGCTTGGGCCAGTAATACTTTTCGCGAATACGGGCCAGCGTCCGACTGTCACCAAGGTGTCCGGACGTCGGGTCGTCGTGGCAGGCTTGAAAGATCTCCTCTCGAAGGTCGGTCGGGATTACCAGAAGCCACGGCGAGTTGTTGTCCCCGAAGTTTTCTTTGTAGAGCACACCTTGTCGAATGGCGAAGGTCGGCAGGACTCGTGTGAAAACACGAGGCACGGTACTCCCGCGCCCTTCCAGGTCCTCAATTAATGCGCGCAGCTCAGGATCGTCTCGTTGACGTCGTGCCAGGTCATTCGGTGGTCACTGCTCCTAGGAAGCACTCGTCGTCATTGTCGTCGCTGCTGCCGGAAGGTGTCTCGACAGGGGCCCTGGACAGGCAGTCGGCGTCGCTGTGCTTGCGGCCTGACTTGTAGACTGCAGTCATGTTGAACTCTTGTAGTCGGAGACTCCATCGAGCGAGGCGTCCTGAAGGGTCCTTGAGGTTCGCAAGCCAGCAGAGTGAGTGATGGTCTGTGACTACGCGGAACGGGCTCCCGTACAGGTACGGGCGGAACTTCGTGATTGCCCAGACGACCGCAAGACATTCTTTTTCAGTCGTGGAGTAATTTCTCTCCGATTTGGACAGCGTCCGACTTGCGTAGGCGATGACTCGCTCGGTGCCTTCTTGCACTTGAACTAGTACCGCTCCAAGTCCTGCATTACTAGCGTCCGTGTGAATCTCGGTTTCCGCATCCTGATCAAAGTGTCCAAGGACAGGAGGAGTCTGGAGTCTTCGCTTCAGCTCGTCGAATGCTTGCTGCTGCTCCTCGGCCCATTCGAACTTCTCGGCGTCCTTCGTGATGTTTGGGAGCGGTGCGGAAATCCTTGCGAAATCCCGAACGAAGCGTTGATAGTAGGCACAAAGTCCAAGGAATCTTCGCATGGCCTTCATGTCTGTCGGCGCTGGAAATGCCGCGACGGCGCGAGTCTTCTCGGGTCTGGGTGGACGCCTTCGTTACTAACCACGTAGCCTAGAAACTTCAGTTCGTCATAGGCGAACCGGCACTTTGACGGCTTGAGGGTGAGCCCGGCGGTTTGTATGGCTTGGAGAACAGCGTGGAGTCGTCGCAAGTGCTCGTCGAAGTCAGCTGAAAATACTACGACGTCGTCAAGGTAGACGAGACAGCTCTGCCACTTCAGCCCTGCCAGTACGGTGTTCATGACACGCTGGAAAGTTGCTGGCGCCATGCATAGTCCGAAGGTCATCACCTTGAAACTCGTACAGTCCATCCGGCGTAACGAAGGCTGTCTTCTCTCGGTCCCGTTCGTAGACTTCAATCTGCCAGTAGCTGCTCTTCAGGTCCATCGATGAGAAATATCGAGAATGGCGCAGCCGGTCTAGAGTGTCGTCGATGCGGGGAGTGGGTAGACGTCTTTCTTCGTCACCGCGTTCAGCTGCCGGTAGTCCACGCAGAACCTAAGCGTTCCGTCCTTCTTCTTAACCAGCACGACTGGAGAGGCCCACGGACCGCTTGATGGTTGGATTATGTCGTCGTTCAGCATCTCTTGAACTTGCTCCTGGATCACCTTCCTTTCTTTAGCGGAGACTCTGCACGCCGATCAATGCACAGGGCGCGCGTCGTCCTCGGTAGCGATGCGGTGCTTCGCAACGGCGGTTTGGCGCACCTTCGACGACGTCGCAAAGCAGTCGCGGTATTCGGCGAGGAGTTTAATCAGCTGCCGTCGTTTCGGACCCGGAAGCTTAGGGTCGATGTCGACCTGCGCTGGCGACGTACTGTCTTGCTCGAGGTGGAGGGGACTCTTCAGTAATCGCGGCGATTTCGGCGGAGTTCATGGAGTTCCTCGATGTGGCCCACAGCTGCACCTTTCGTGAGGTGTTGCGTTTCATTTCGGAAGTTCGTCACGAGGACCACAGTCCGCCCATCCTGAAGTTCAGCTACTCCTCTTGCGACGCCTATTCCTCTTCCCAGGAGCAATTGGAGGCTTCCCTCGAGAAGAACTTCGCCGCAGGAAGCTTCATCGATCCCGACGAGTACGAAAACACTCGACCGCGGTGGTAAGTTTACGTGGTTTGCGAGGACTCGGACCGCGGATGACGTCGCTTTGTGTTCCTCCGGTGGTGGAGCAGGTTTTCGTAGCGTCAGCCGGTTTGTTCCGAGGTCGATGACGGCGCCATACTCGCAGAGAAAGTCCATTCCGAGGATAACGTCTCTCGCACAGTCTTGCAGAACGACCGAACTTGACAGGGCACGTCTCACCGTGGATTTCAACTCGAGCAGTGCACCTTCCGACAGGCGTGATGAGGTGTCCTCCAGCAGTTCGTATCTGCGGCCCCTCCCACGGCGTCGTCACTTTTCGAAGGCGGCGAGAGAGCCTCCCACTCAAGACTGAGTAGTCTGCTCCGGTGTCCACGAGTGCCGATGCGTCGTGGCCGTCGATAATAACGTTTAGGTTGTTGGACACCGATGCAGGGGCGTCGTTGTGATGCGTAGCGTTGGGAGAGTGGGAGCGCTCCGTCGTTCTTGGAGGCTTCTTTAACTTCGTGTGAGGTTTGCAAGCAAGAACTAAAGAAGTCGTTTACCAGCTAGCACCGATGCGAGAGGGCCGAAGACATCCTTCGAACAAGGACCCAAGGCCCGAATGAAAGCATCACCAGCTTCGTCGAGGATGTTCTTCGCCTGAGCGCCCACGCCGACCCTCAGGCTACAGGGGAGAAGAAGCTGCGACACCTGGGGGCTAAGCTCGGCGCGGAGAGATCGAGGCGAGTTCTCCGCCAAACTCGCCGACCGCCGCGATTGGTCGGCGCCGTGCATGACGACACGCGCCGTCACTCCCTAGATCGTGACGTCAGAACGGAGGGTTTGAGGCGGTCGGAGAGTGGCATATTCGGAACTCGCGGCGAAATGCTCTGACGTCATTGTGACGTGGCAAAAGCCGCCGCGGATAGGAAAAGCTTGCCGGCTCCGACCTAGGCGAGTTTGGGCGAGTTGGGCGCGAGATGAGGGAGAAGCGTCCAAAATGGCAGCGTGTTTGTTCGTGTTTCACCGTCGGCGTAGGTATTTAAGAGCAAGCCAATGTGTTTGACATGGACGACGTTGATTTTCAACAAAACTATCGCCTCTCGAAAGACGTGGTAAGGTGGCTGTGCGATGAACTGCGTGGCGAACCGGGTTTGAGACGATGGAGCCGTGAATGAACCGTCGTCCCCGTCGTGAATCCTACAAGCAATTTCTACGAAGTGAATCCTAGAAACAAATGTTTTTACGACAATCTGCAACCAAGAACGCAATTTATCATTACCTACAGGCTTTTACAATTATTTTGATGGTTTTCTGCGCTGCGTAGATGCAAGATAAACGCACTTGATAATATTTAAACTAAAACAGAGGATAGAAGAAAAGCAATGTACATGAATGGCGCAGACTAACAACTGTGTAACTTCTTTCTCATCTTTCTCCCTCCACACCGTATTTTGACAAAATACCGCTCGCAATACTCTCTCGGCCTCCCGGCAGATTTGGCCTTTGGTGAAGTTTCGCACCGCCTGTCTCGAGTCACTCAGCACCGTGTGGCAGTCTGCGTCGGCGATGGCCAGGGCGATGGCCACCTCCGCCGCTTGTTCCGCTCCAGCTCTTCTCACGCTCGCTGCCGTCCTCGCGGTGCCGGTCGACGCCTCGATGACAACCGCTGCGAAGGCGTTCCGTTGATATTCGGGCGTGTCCACGTACCGCGCGTGCTCGTCGTTGGCATGCAGGTCGATGACAGCCTTCGCCCCCGCTTTTTGTTTGAAGAATTTTTTTATCGAGAATGCTCGATGAAATGTGCCAAATGAGCCAGTGAAGGCGAGTCATATATCCCGAGACAGAGAAATAATGAAATACATGGACATGATCCCAGATATTTGTGTACGTTCGTCCTGTCCGGCCTCAGTCATGGTGTTCAATACTTCATACTTCACTGCACTTGAAAGCAAAAAAAAAATGGGTATGACAGGATTGCAAGATTGGCGGAACCGAGGAAGCCATTTGCAACTGATCTGCACGCAAAACTGACCGATCACACCTTTAATGAGAGCACGCTCTTTACTGAACCGCAGAATAAAAGACGACAAGAGTATCTCGTCCGACGAACATACAAGTCAACTCACGCCTGTGCGTAGCTTCCTGTGCATTTCTAGAGATTTGGTTAAATTCCTCGAGCACGACGCCAGCTGCCAGCTGTTTACTGCTGTACATGGTGAAACCCGCGACGGAACCAAAAAGGACAACCGCGATACTTTTTATCTGCCTCGGGTTTTAGTAGGTGCCTACCAAGGTTGCCTGTACTCTTAGGCAATGCTTGTTTTCTGCCAGTTTAGGCGGACTGAGCCACACGCCTGTTTCGACCGGTTCAAATTTAAATGAATGGTAACCAACGTACAAAGAAAACAAGTTTGAAGTACTTTTCGAGATTTTTGAAGTGACTTTTACTATTGAACGACTGTATTCACTTGAATGTTCAATTTAAGAGTTTATAAAACGTGACTACCCCATGCTTGTCACTTGCCAACAGGGTGGTAGCGCTCAATGGCTCGAGCCCAGTGGGTAGTTAAGTAAGCCTGTGGTGTAGTTACAGCCGTCAAAACGCATGATGACTAGCGGCGGGGTGCTCACTTTTTCTTAGAGTGTAGGCTGCAATGCACGAGCTGTCTTTTATGCTTCCATCGGTATAAATATGCGTCATGCCGGAGTAGGTATTTTCAATTGTGTCAACGGCGATGTTCCGCGCTACCAGCTCAGAAACATGCTTACCTCTGGGGAGGTCGGCTATCTCTGCTGAGACGTGGAGTTGACAGTCGTCCCGATAGGGGAGGTATCGAACATACATCCGTTGGGTAGCCGATAGTCTGGCGGAATGTTTTTACAGCCTTTCCAACCTGACAGCGGTGTCGTGTCATGAGGCGTTGAAGAAGTGGGTCCGTGGATGTAGCATCTGATAGACGGCTGACATATCTTAATGCTTTTCCTGTGCTTGGAGCTGCAGTGGAGGATCTCCTCCTCGGTCAAGGTTGGAGTGTTCTGTGCAGATTTAGGTAGCCCAAGGAAGAAACTAAGGGCCTTCTTGGGAAAGTTTCTATTTTCATTGCGTATAGTTTATATTTAAGAACGGCAAGGTGTAAAGTATACGACTTATTATTAGTCCTCGGTAGAGTGTCTTCATTGTTATCTGTACGCACTCCAGTTTTCCAGATATTCGATGGAGAGCGCCGAGGAGCTTATGGGACTCATTGAGGATACATTTTACCGCGGGGCGCCAAGTGACGCGGTCGTCAATGATAACGCCCAAGTATCGAACTTGCGGTTCACGTCGAATGACCATGCCTCCAATTTTAAGTGCAGAGTATTTTCCTTTCATTCTGCCTTTAGGGCAATAGGTGAGAGCTTGTGTCTTAGATGTTGAGAGTGTCAGATCGGCATGGTGAAGGAAGGAGGCCGTGCGATCTAGAGCTGTTTGTAGCACTGCGCGGATGGTAGTGGACAGTCGGATAGGCCCAGCGCACTATAGTGCTACATCATCCGCGTATATGGCACAGTGTATGGGATAAGGTCCTCCCACAGGAAAAGCAGACGGTAGTCCAGCCATTAAGATGTTAAAAAGCAGAGGACTCAAAACACTGCCCAGTGGTACCCCCTGGGTGCTGCTTCGTATCGCGCTCAGGCGGCCAGCCAGTCGGACAGCGAATGTTCTGCTGTTAAGAAAATCGGTCATGAAGCAAAGAGCGCGCCCTTTTATTCCCCTGTTCTGTAGTCGTTCTAGAATTACTGAGTGTGACAGTGCATCAAATGCTCGTTGGATGTCGAGAAAAACGGTGTGCATGACCTTTCCTTGTGCCTTTGCTTGCTCTAACGAGGATACGATGTCCCCGATGGCATCTGTTGCTGACCGGCTTCTTCGGAATCCTGACAGCTGAGAAGGAAATGCTTGCGCTCGTTCCAATTACCAATTTAAACGGCGGTGGATCCGGCGCTCAGTCAGTCTGCATAAGCACGAAGTCAAAGAAATCGGACGGTACGATGACATGTCAGCTGCAGGCTTGTTAGTTTTTTATTGGTACTATTACTGAGTGTCGCCAGGTGTCAGGGACATCCCCAGATTGCCAAATATTGTTTATAAGTTGTAACAGTCCGAGCAGCAATGACTCATTTAGGTTTTTGACAGCCTGGTTTGTGATGCGGTCAGGACCCGGAGCTCCACGTCGAGGGCGTCGGGAGAAGGCATATCGGAGCTCGGACAAGGTAAAATCATCGTCTATGTTGATTGTTGAATAGGATGGAAGGGAGCGGGGGCTTTCGGAAGGCGGATTTTCTTGGGGAGGGCTTATGGGGCGCGAGAACTCGTCTGCAAAGTGTTCAGCCAGTTCTTGAAGCGATGTTTGATTTTCCATTGCTATTGCTGCATCCCAGGCAGCACAGACACGTTGAAAAGACGTCGAAAGAAAGTGATGACGTCAGGAACCACATGTCGAAAACGTCGAAAGTTTGAACGTCAGGTCCCTTCGACGTAATATGGAAAGGCTAATGTATGAGAAAAAGGGGGGATTTTACGTCGACATAACGTCCCACTTAACGACCTTAGAACGTCGAGTGCACGTCTGAATTGGACGGGAAGTCAAGTGATAACGTTATATCGACGTTGACAAAATGTTCCATTTAACGACCATAAAACGTCGAGTACACATCTAAACTGAACGAGATGTCAATTGAAAACGTCATTAACGATAAGATAACGTCCCATTTAACGACATAAAATGTCGAGCGCACGTCTGTGATAGCGTCATGTAAACACTGAAATAACGTCTCATTTAACGACCATAAAACGTCGAGCATACGTCTAGACTGAACGGTATGTCAATTGACACCGGTCTCGACATGGGCCACCGTGGAACGATGGAGTCAACCGAATCTGGTGGCTGCGTTGCTCGAAGGTATGTTCGCGAAAGCATGTATATTCGGACGGAATGACCCATTTGCTAAGTCCATCAAGCGCCCCGGCCCGCTGTCCAGGAAGCATAGGAATGGTGTTCTTCCTAGTGATCGGTAATTTCGCCCACTTCCAAGGTTAGACAATTTCGGGTGTAATTCGGAGTCACCCTAAACAAGCGTCCTATAGTGCCCAAGGACCTGTCATATCACTTTTAAGATTTCTCGTCAATGACAACGCTTTCGATACTGTGCATGCTGTCCACCCTTCAACCTGGCTCAGCTGCAGAAATCTCTTACATTATTTTCATTCTCTTACAGCTTCAAAGACGCTGATATTAAGTTAGAAACGCTAAAAATGCTGTAGACAGCCCCGCTGACACGTTCAAAGAACTTCCCGGAAAAAACGTAGACCTAACCTCCATTATTGCCAATGACGTCAAGGTGTTGCTCAGACATTGTTGGGACGTCTCGCGCTCAACGTTACAAGAACCTCCCAAAAAACGTAAAAATGACGTTGAATATTGTCGATGACGTCAAGGTATTGCGCAGGACATTGTTGGGACGTCTCGTGCTCCACGTTCAAAGAACTTCCCGGAGAAAACGTAGACCTGACGTCTCTTATTGCCAATGACGTCAAGGTGTTGCTAAGACATTTTTGGGACGTCTCGCGCTCAACGTCCGAAGAACCTCCAGAAAAAACGTAGAACTGACGTCAAGGTGTTGCTCAGGACATTGTTGGGACGTCCCGTGCTCGACGTTCAGATAACTTCCCGGAGAAAACGTAGAACCGACGTCGATTAATGTCGAACACGTCAAGGTGTTGCTCAGGACATTTTTATGACGTCTCGTGCTCGACGTTCAAAGAACTTCTCATACATGACGTCGAACAGACGTCGATTTCTGTTGAAGACGTCGAGGTGAAGCTTATGACGTTGTCACTACGTCGCGTGTTTGACGTTGTCGGAACCTCTCACGTGGACGTACCAATGCCGCTGATAAAAAGTTTGTTAGGGACTTCGACGTCGCCCAACGTCGAAGACCTTATTTCGACGTCATCTCGATGTCTTGTGCTGCCTGGGATAGGGGCACTGAGGAGTCACTGGTTCTAAGAGGCATTGCACAGTATTCCAAGGCCGTCTTGACCCAGTATCTGTCGATAAACATTCACTGCGTTGGTCCCATTGTAGTCTCCCCAGCTTTATGGTATATCGACGAAGTGCTGCGTCGATGCGTCGAGATTTTATCCAGTCTTTATCTTGGTATGTGCGTCGGGCGATTTACTGTGCTTGTCTAGCATTGGCGCGTATTTGGAGATGCGTGAGATCGGATGCGGACCTGCTTATCG
>JAZHYW010061496.1:0-10621 GCA_037355805.1 Ixodes ricinus
GACTCGTGTTTGCAGAGTCTCTTTCGTATCATGTATGAGCAGTGAGCAAGATTTAGGAGATTGCATGGTTCAGCGGACATAGTGAACATGATCACTAAACTATTTCATCGACCTCAACATAACGTTCGCTGTGTCCGAGGCTGGAGTAAAACGTGGCGGAATTTCAGTCGCCAGTTCTTGTGGTCAAGTGCATACCAAATGGATACCGGCTCTCTTTGTCCACGTGGAAGGATTCCCCAAACCGCTGTCGCGCAGCTCCTGCATCATACAAAAATACACGCTGCAGACATGATGCCAAAAGTACATGTGGACACTCGTCAGGAATGTGCGAGGCATGTTTTCTTTATACATGTTTTAAAGATGTCTTCGGAAAGTTTTTTTTTTTTTTGTATGACCAATGTGAAAGACAGTCATACAAGGAAGAAACACGTCCCAGATGTGTCTCCAGACTACCTTTTTTACGATGATATAAGCTGTACATGGGACCGCGGCTCACATCCATCTTAGTGAGCTTGCCGGCTATTCGCTTCTAGTCTGATCATTTTGAAAGCATGCAATAATGCTTCGTAACGAAAGAGTCTACTCTCAAAGCACTTCTTCGTCCTCTCTGCAGTGAAATTTTCCAGTTACATTTAGCGCGGAAATTAAATTGGTCTACAATGATACATCGATTCAGGTCACGTCACACGGGATTGGTCATGTGACGTCATGGTATCGCGCGACTCCACGACACCAGACATATGACGCCAATTAATAAAAAAATATGTTCTTCGGAAGAACGTGATGTTTATGTCCCTCCAGAAGAACATATTGTTTAAACAATATGCCTCGTCTTCGGAAGAACATGTTGTTTAGAGGACATTAAACGATTTGTTTAGTGTCTTCTAAAAAAGATTAAATGATTGCACCTTAAATTATGCATTCTACGTATTAGGGCACTTCACAAATGGAGGTCGCTGGCATTCCTTTCCTTTTCAGTTCTTTTTTCTTGAACGACATTGCAGAGAGAGTAAAAACGCACACAAGCACACCCGAGCATTCCGCGGGGTCAGCAGCAAGCGCCGACAAACATCCAGGCCGCGAAATTTCTGCTCAAGACGGTAGCAACAAAACCGGAAGTGTCGGAGTAATGCACCAGAATATGCCCTCCTCTCTCGCAGTCCTCGATTTGTCTCAGGCGCGCGTGGCTCGCTCATCGTCCGGTTGGTTCGGCGGGCGGGCGACACGCGTCGCAAAGTCGACAAAATTGAATGCTTATAAACGTCCTCATAAAAAAGAAGAAAAAAAAGGGGGGGGGGGGGTAAACAGATTATCCCGCAGTCACGATAGAAGCTCCCGAGGCAGTGTGTGTCGTCACCGCGTGTCGAGAGAGTGCGATGCTTAGCGCGAGCTCCGCTCGGGGGCGCCACGGTCGCTCGGAGATGTAACCGCGTTAGCCTGTACACTCGGCACAGCGGGAATTGCTTTTCCGGCTTTTTTGTTTTTGTTTTGTTATCTTCGGCGCTGCTACTGCGGTTGCCACAGTTCCCGCCATCCCGGCCTCATAAATCTGACTTAGGAACCGCGGCAGCATGAATAGTACGTCTTCGGGTCGCCGAGCGAAAGTCGAGACTAATGAACTCGAAGCTTGTATTGACAAGGTCTTTCGACGATGTCGTAAGCGACTCAATTTTGCTGCTCCAGCTCGCTCTCTGACGCCAGAAGCGCGCTAAGCCGCGCTCGCGCTGCTAATATACATTATAGGGTACGCAGACACTGTCTTGGTCCTGCTTCCTCCTTGTGTGACGTCCCTGTAATGTTGATAATGCAAAACAATAGGCGAAAACAAGTTCAAAGTGTACACATGCACGGAGCAAACATGATTCCAACATCCGTGAACCGTGTCCGCGGGTAAGCCTCGTCATCATGTCGGCAGAGAACACTGTGCCTCTTAAAATGATGTGCGAGCAGTTGGACTGCGCCTCCTCGGCGGCTCCCAGCCGAAGCGCCAGCCTACGTATCCCCAGGTGGTGGGTTCGAATCCCGGCCTGAGGTGCAGCCGTAATCTGACGGATGCTCGTTGCAGAGAAGGCGCTGTGTAACCAAGCTTTTCGGTTACACGTTCAAAAGATCCCCAGCTGGTCGAAATGATTCCTCAGTCCTCTGCCGGGGCGTGCCAGATGCCTGTCGTTGGTTTGGCATTCGTAAGGCCCCAAAATTTTAACTTTGATTTAAGAGTGGGACTATGGCTTTAATGATAACCGAGAAGCTTTATACGAAGAATTCGAGAGTTAAATAAACTTTCGCGATATTCCCCAGGTTCTTAACAGGTTCTTGCGTCAGTTGAAAGGAATCGTGCCATAAATTTCAGGCAGGGGATGGAATTGCGATTTTACATGATCGCAGAATGTTTAATGAACGAAGAGAAAGCTGGTCCACGATAATAGAGAGCCAGAAGCTTGTTTTTCGGTAGGATATACTTTTTAAATACATCGGAATATTTCGTACCTGCTTTCCTTTTAAAGCTCTTTGCCTTTTCACTGTGTTGCCTCCGCGGTGCCCAAGCACGTCAGCCGAGCCCAGCTCACGCATTGGGCACGAGCACTGCGTCACTCGGACGTATGCGCTCGTCACCAGTCGATCCGTCGACGAACATTTGGATTCGCGTTCGTGGCCAATGAGCGCCGTGACGGCACCTATCATCCCTTGCGAATGACAAGTGCCACGGTGTAAGCGAAAAGCACGCTGGAAACTTGGAGTCATCGCATCCCGTGCCCAAGCACGTCACGACCACGTGGTTTCTCCATTCGCTTATGAGTTGAGGATGGAACCTAAGGACGAAGAAATTTAAAGAATTATTTTATGGTCCTTTTAATGGCTGCACTCAATTCACTTACTGTACGCGTGACCTTCGGTACATGCAGCACTTCCTAGTGGCTGATAAAACTGAGGAGTGGAGAGGAACTGCGAGAGTGTCGGCTTTCTCCGTTGCGCAGACCGGGTGCAATGTACTTGAAGTAAAGTACTGTAAATAAAATGTATTTTCAAAGTAAAGTACAAGCACTTTTTAACACAATCTTTCCTGACTTGAAGTAAGGTACTTAAAATACAAAGTTCTTTCAAAGTACATGTACTTCTTGAACACAATCTTTCAGGATGCTTTACTTGAAGTAAAGTAATAGAAATACTGACGTAGTATTTAAAGTAAAGTACAAGTACTTTTTAACACAATACTTCATGATGCCCTTTCATTCCCTTATACTTTTTTAAAAAAAATTGGTATGCATTGCTTGAGGGGTAATGGAGAATGGATCAGTTATTTTCGGAAATGGCGGCGAATATTGGATAAGGTCAAGTGGCTTCAGAGTTTACAGAGCATCATTTTCTGTTACAAATTTAATAAGACCAACTTTAGGGAATGTACTTCGAAGTCTTTCCTCTGTGTAGCTTCCTCCGAGAAGTACCAGAAGAAAAGAATACTTTAAGTACAAGGACATACTCAGAGAATTTACTTCAGATAAAGTACAAGTATTCTAAACCTCCTTAAAATTGTACTTGAAGTGCAATGCCCTTAAAAGTACTTCCCAGCACTGGTTTTAGCCTTGTTTATTTTTGCAACGACTTGCCAAATGGCCCAAATGACCGCAGTGTCGTAGCGATAACAATCAATGCTTCGTGATAATTAAGCTGCCGCGAGGGAAAGCTACCAGCGACACGCAGTGGGCGGTCTGCCTCATTCCTTCGTTAAAGACATGATAGTTCTCAGCTGCATCATGCCTTACACCGGGAAGACCTCTCCAGTCCATCTTGAATGTTTTGTGGGACGCGGACCTGGCGGGCTGAACAGCATTTGATGTTATACACTGAACAAGATACCGAGTCAAGGTTACCCATTCGAAGGCGTCCCAAATCTTTCACCGCTGCACTAACTCTGACGCCCCACTAAATTTCATTTTTATCTTGTTTAGCTATCTTCGGTTTGGCCATTTCCCCAGCCGGGTAGCGACTCGCCTCTTAGTGGAGGCCCATACCTCTCACGGCGCTTCCTTTTTCTCTAATGTATTAGCAAAGACGAAACGCTCTCAAAAATGGCTTCAGTTTATTTTTGTTTAATGTTTCCAATCGGTACTCCAAACTTTTCAGGCTCTCAACAGTAATAAGCAGTGCACTTATAGCTTCGTCCCACTAGAGCGACAAACACCGATTTTTGTCTGGCGACACCAGAAAGTGTCGTGTTGCTGACGCTGTCCCACAGTAACTGACCAACACCCACTGAACGCTCCCGCAGTTCTCGTCCCTCGATTGCTCCTAGTGGTCGTGGCTTGCTTGTTGGTGGTTAGTGTTGCGAAAGGGAATTTGCTGTGGCTGGTTCTGCTCGCGAACAGTTGGTGCGCGAGGTAATGCTTCAAGACGCTGAGGTTTACGCCCCTGCAACAGGATGGATACACCCATGTTCGAGTGGACTGACCAAAGTAAGACCGCTCGCCACGAAGCAGGACACGACGTTCCGGCAAGCCGTTCCAGCAAGCCGTTCCGGCAGGCGAGATACTTGTCATCACGTTCTGTGATAATCGGGGGATGGCGTATGTCCTCCCCCCCCCCCCACACACAAAAAAAAATAAATAAAAGAAAGAAAACGCTTATTTTCGATTATTTGGATATACACATCGTCGAAATCGGCGTCAAATTCTGTGGAGCTCACCTAGAACGCCTGGAACGACCTAAATAATGAACGATTCGAAAATTCTGGTTCGGAAAATGTTTGGTGTCGATTGTCACGACGGTTTACGGAAAGCTGCCAACGGCAAACGAAGACTACCGGAAGCTTTCAATGTGAATTAAAGTAATCATCTCCACTTTCACCGTGTTTGTCTGTGCGTTGTTTGCACAAAGAGGGAAACACGAAAACCACGTCGCCAGGCTCTGTTTGTTTGTGTATTTCGAAGTGTTTTGTTGACAACTTCAGTCCCACTACGAAACAAGTTTCATTGTCCCCTTGTTCTGAGTCGTGTCCTCCAGGCGGGACGGCGGACTCCGACAAACAGGCTGTCTGTCGGTGTCGTCTGTCGCTCGTTGTCGTGTGTCGCTGTCGTTTGTTGCTGTCTGTCGCTCTAGTGAGGTCGCGGCTATTAGGCACAAACACCCGTTTCTGACGTGATACCACTCTGGTGGCGCTGCTGTCGACATGGTGCATGAAATGTTTGCTTCTCATGCGGATCTGATTTCTGCGTACGCAGAAATAAGATCCACATGAGAAGCAAACAGCTCATTGGCATATCTATTGACGCTTTTATCGATACTTTTAGAGTGTTTCCATACATTTGTTTATCCATTCTCGACCAGATTTAGGAGTATGTGAGTTAATGGACCGTAAAATATTTATAGCATACGTGACTGTCAGCATCGAAATTGACGAACGTCAGTCCCATACAAATTACGTTGCGTACATTATGCATCTGTCCAGGAAAAGACATCGAGGCATCTTCGATTGCTTGGAGGGACTCATTTGATTTCCTTCCAAGGAGACGCACGGTACCTGTCTTCCTAAATGCAGTGACGCTACCCATCTCTACTCCATTCCAAATCGATCTAACTACGTACTGGCCTAACTTATTGATCTTGACAGATTCCGCATACGCGGAATAGGGACCCCGTAATGAGCACTAACCTTCCAACATAGCTGCCTAACAGCCTATGGTTTCATCATTACCAGAAATAACCACAAACGTTGTTACTTTTTATGAGCATGCGTGCTCATGTCGTGTCAATCATCATTTGGTATTCGAGGTAATATTATATCCATGTAATCAGCTTCTACATTCATTTCAGTTAGGAAGGCCTTGTTAGTCGTCGACGAACGACAGATAAATCGCTATTTTCACTAGGCAACTTGTTCAGAAACTAGCAACCACTGATTTTGTCTCCTCATTAAAGCAGGTAACTTGGAGGTCAAAGTGAAAATGTGGAGGAAATACCTGATACCGCTGCAAGCAAATGACACGTTTCTCCATAATGTTCTCTCGCCCCCCCCCCCACGAGAAAAACAAAAACAATAAACACGCGGAAAAGGTGTTCTTGTTAAGAAATAAAAATTCTATCTAGAAAACGCAGGGACACCATGTCGGTCAGACAGAAAATAACGTCTCTATATTCCTCAATATTGTGAATACTGGAAGTATCGTGAAGAGAGAAGTTCAGACACGCACATGTCATTCAATATAAAATAATGCTGGGTGTTACATGCTGAACCGAGTGCTCCAAAAACGACTTGTTAAAACTCCCCATTGTCGCCCTTACATGAACGAAACGGACAATGAGAAGATCTCCAGTGGCAGTCTTCTGTGTCTTCATTTACACATGCAACAACTGAATTCTGTATGTTTACTGGCACCAAGTACAGAGTTCATAGCTGGGTGCTGCATTCTAACAAATACAGGGTGTTTCACAAAAGGTAGACAAATTCAATATTGCAAAAACTACGCGTCGCAACAAGAAGAAAAAAAAAAGACTTTTGTCGTTTTGGTTTTGGGCCAGGGGCTTATTTGGGAAAAATTATTATTTTTTTAATATCGTGTTTAAGGGCATGGTTTCAATTAGAAAATTGCTCATCATCATCAAAAAACGCTAAATCAACAAATTGCAGAACGATAGAAGGCACGCGAAGTATTTTAGGCTTTCTGAAAAACCGCACAAATTCGACATGTTTTTAAGTTTCGGTTTGCTATATGGAGCGCATCGCGGCCTCGACGGCACTGCGCCCCGTGGAGAGATAGTGCAACCAGCCTCTGCTGCGTCGCGCGATTATAGCGCAAGAGAGTTAAGGATGCACTCTTTCTCCATGGGGCACGGTGCCGTCCTTGCCGAGATGCGCTCCGATAGCAAACCGAAACTTAAAAATACATCGAATTTGTGAGGTTTTTCAGAAAGCGTGCAAACGTGCTGCGTGCCTTCTATCGTCCTACAATTTGTTGATTTAGTGTTTTTCGATGATGCTGAGCAATTTTCTGATTGAAAACGAGCCCTTAAACACAATATTAAATAAGTTAATTTCGCAAAAATAATTAACAATCTAATTATCCCGGACTTTAATAATTTTCCTAAATAAGCCCCTCACTCCAGGACCAAAACGACAAAAGTCTTCTTTGTTTTGTTGTTGCGATGCGAAGTTTTCGTAATATCGAATTTGCGCGGTTTTCGGTTTCGTATGCACACTTGTATATATATATATATATATATATATATATATATATATATATATATATATATATCATCCATATAAACTAAGGTTGCGGGAAGTTTTAAAACACAACTAGAACGTGAAATACATGACGCCGTCATGATAAGGGCCAGTGGTTCGAATGTTTGTATCAGCGCTCCTTCTATCGCCCTCTCTGATAAGGAGCAGGTCTCTTAACAGTCAAGCTTCAGACACCCGCCAGTGACGTCTGGCTTCTGGAGTTATTATATTTTTTTTAATCTAAATGTATCCTGTTGTGCGCATGTGCGGTTTCAATTCTTTTTATGTGTGTGTTCTATTAAAATTCAGTTGCAAGTTACGCCCGCCCCGTCCTCTGTGCCTCTTTTCTTTGTCCTTGTTTCCTTTTTGCGTATTTGCAATCATGTAAGTTTAGTTTATTTCAAAAATAAAAATTATAGCTAATGTTACGCTCCATGCCCTATACGCCGAAGCGTACTAGACATTACACTGTAGGCTAGTGAGCCCTGTCTTTTCTGGTACTTGAGGGGCGGAGTCTCTCCTGCAGTTGTTACCTGGCAGCAAACTAGAAGGCGCATTCTTCCGGTGTCATGGCATCATATGAGTCAGCATCCGGTCGCGACACTGCGCCATTCTTTTAGGTCAGGAATCCGGGTTACTCGAGAGCGCGTCGTCGTACCGTCGACGACGTCGAAGACAGTCAAGGACTTGGCCTCCGATGCCCACGTGCTCTCTTGTTCCTTTCATCGCGGAGCGGAAGGAATCTCGGTGCACTCTCGTTTTCTTTTCGAATACCGTACCTCGCACCGTCGTCTCCAGTGGGTTCCCTTCCCAGTTTGGAGCAGCGCGTCAAAATGCTGACTCATCTCATTTGCTTACTCGAGTCGTCTATTGCGACCCGTTGGTGGGGCCGACTTCAACGCGCATTTGGTGTTCTGCCCACGTTGTAGACAATGTTCGCTTCAAAAGAAAAGAAAATATAGACCCAAGACGTAACCTCGTTATTTTTCCTCTGTCGTGTTCGCTATTTGATCTCAGGAGAATTACGCGAGCTTCAGGGTTTATGTTCCCGCTTTCACTTCACAATGCCACCGCACTATTGTTTCTAACGAAGCCGTCGACCCGAATAGACGTCTTGTTTCGTTGGTGTACGGCAAAGAGCGATCGCGGCTCCAAGGAAGTCGAATAAGAAAAATGTTATATGTATCCGAATCGGTCCATCATTTCCTAATATTACACCAAAACAAATATGCATAAAAAAATCTATCAAGATTAAGAAAAATGAAACTAAACATAGCAAGAAAATATTTTACTGGAATCTGTATTTTTCTGCTTCGACTGTTGTACAAAAAGTTCCGTACAAACCTTTCTTCAATCTTGGAAACAAATCCGCAGCAACTTGGAAACAAATCCGCAGCAATGGCAGAATCGATAGCAGGTATAACTTCAAATATTCCACCATAACACTACTCTCTAATACACTTATAGTATTTCAAAAGTTGTGTTAAATGACATTAAAAATAATACTGAAGGATAAAGAAGAATAGATCGAAAGGATTTAAAATATCATTACTTGCGAATATGACTGATGTTCGATCTTTTTTGATCGTCTGTCGTTCACTAAATATTTCTGTTAGATTTTTACTCGAGGTGAAAAATATGTTTTGACTGATTCTTGTAAAAAATAAACGAAACACGAATTTTGTGGTGCCTCCACAGCTTTACAAGACCCATACACCTCAAGGATGTTCATTTCAGGGTTGTCAAAAGACAGGCGGAAACGTCTTCATATAATTCGAAAAATCCAAAATATAACAGTTAAAAAAAGCAAGTATTTTGCTTTTTTGATCGTGAGAGCCGGGAACATGATATTATTTTCGTGAAGCTCAGAAACTCTAGAAGATCAGAAGTCAATAAAGAAGGTGATCGCGAGGAACGACCTGAGTTCCGCTGAGAAGGTGTCGACACTAAAACAGCCAGCTTGCTAGAGAGATTAGATCGAAGAGTGTGTAAAACTCAAACCACAAAGAGCATTTGCAATTTAATTCCGGTCGGCTGCTGCGCAGATGTTTCGCGAATGCGCATGCGTTGCACTGTCGCGTAGCGAGGAGGAAAGCAAGCGGGAGGGGTGGACGCGCTTGTAGACAGGTCCATAAACCACATGACCCCGGTCAGGTCGGTTGTAAACATTATGAAATCTAGGCACATTACAGCTATCACATGCGATAGAATTGCGGGCTCCCACCACACAGGTGACACTTGAAACCCCATGGAACGAAGAACTTTTAAGGTAGAACGTCCAATTCAACCTGACCATTAAAAGCTCGAGTCCATCTTTCCAAAAAACACAAGGCACAAAAAAGAAAAAAAAAATTCTCTTTATGGAGCGTTACCGGTGTCCCTATTATATGGTAAATTAAGATGTTTGCACGTGCACTCGTGTTCGTGCATTTGTTTTTTTTTATCAAAACGTAAACGTGTCAAACGCAGAAAAAAAAAACATATATTTTCTTTTTAACAAGCAAGTAATTGAAGGGTTGCTTCACACGGCGTAAGTTAGATACCAAAAACTTTTTTTCTTCCGATCGGGTGATAAAGAGCATAGACGCCAACAATAAGGATTAGTGCTTCAACTGAGCGTTGTGCCCCTCCACTCAAACAATACTTCCTAAAATAAACTAATATTCATTAAAAATGTTTGAATTCTGCGTAAGATATTTAGCACCCAGTATGTGAGCATTTCTCTCGCTCATCAAAAACTCGATGAGAAAGGCTGGGCGTGAGTTATGATCTCTACGCTTTTTGCTTCGTGGTTCGTTCTTCAGGCATTCTTATCAGGGAATGTCGATATCTTGTTGGCTGAGGAGCGATTATATTACCTTGCTTTATTTTTTTATTTAGGCTTTCAGTGACTGTATGTATTATGTGTCCCCACAAGACCAGTAAGCGGCTACTAACATTTAGTTACATGCAGAACTGGTCCACTAAAACTATTCTATCCGTTCATTGCTGAGATGAAACTTCGAAAGTTATTGGCGGACGAGAGAAGCGACCGATTCGTTCTTCGACAGTCTCCCCCCCCCCCAGTTCACGGTTGAAATCGTTGCCGCAGCTACGCGTATATTTGTAACAAAAATAAGATCCTTGCCAGTTCTGGCAATTATTAAACTTTTTTCTTCCCCTCTCGTGCCTCAGGATAGCTCGGTCAAAGCAGGCGATCGTTTGGTAATAATGAATACATGTTTTCAAATATTCACTCTCTTTATCAACATTCACTTGGTAAAAAAAAAAAGAGAGGGTAAAGCGTTTTGTTTACAACATTGTTGACAAATATTGAGATCATCGCTCCGTTAACGTCATCGACGTGTAGAAAATAGACGAAGCTAACGAATTTGATGTGCGAAGCCTACCTCAACGAACGAGTAT
>JAZHYW010061505.1:0-68520 GCA_037355805.1 Ixodes ricinus
AATGCAGAGGGCTTTGTGCAGTCACCATGAAGGCCTAGAAGACGGCGCTTTCACGTGGAATGTTCTTTGCGTACTTAGGTTCATTTTTTCTTATATCGCTGCAGCGTTCCGTGATACGATGCTGACCGACACGCGGATCGACTCTCTTATAAATTATTAAAAGAAGCTAATTTGGAGATTATTTTGTCACATGGGAACTCAGTGGACATTTAACGTAGCATATGTTTATGCGGTCATCATCAAGAGCAAACCGTTTTATTCCAGCGCAATATTTTACACAATGATTGCGTGTCAACAATGGGCTGTGCGCTACCTTTGCCCTATGGACCGTACAGACCTTAGCCCATAGGGCGACATCATGATGTTACTATGTCACGTAACACCATGATGTCACGTAACACCTCACATCGCGTGAGGACATGAAGTCACGTGCCCTTGACATCAGTGATATCATGACGTCGCGTGGCGTCGTGAGGGCACATGAACTTTGACGTCACATGACGCCAGACCAGACATGTACAAATTACTCAAAAAAGGTAGTTAAGTTAAGTTACTGAGTATCGACGCCAAAAGTAATTGGAGTAGAGTAGAAATTACGCATTTGTAATAGTAATTGAGTAAACTACTAACTACTGTAAAAAGTAGCGAGTTACTTTGAAGTTACTTTCGAAGTTACTTTTTTATATTTTTGTGGTAGCAAAATGAACAGCAGTTTTGATCAATGAGAAACCCTGCGAGCCTAAAATAAATGCAGTCTATTGATGGCTTGCGTTTTCACCAATATAGTTCATTCGCTCGCAGAAGCAATCGACTTTCAAAGTTCTTGATAGGAGAGTTTTCCCCTTTTCCTTCTAAAGACGTCCCCAGCCAAGCTAAAAAGACGTTCCACCGACGCGCTGGATGGAACGGCACCGTTGAATCTGAGAAACAGGCTGTGCAGGGTCGGGTAAGAGAGTGTCGGCATCTTAGGTGTCCATGACGAAAGATGTGAAGTTTGCCTCGGGTAGAGGGTCTTTTATAACAAACTTTCCTTCTTTTTTCTTTTTCTTCGGCAAGTTGAGATTGTTATGACTAGCCCCTCTTTATTCCGACGACGTTCGGAGAGTACGCTGAGCGAGTGCACCAGACCGTCAATTGTTCAAGTCTCGCGCCACGACGATGAGATCATCCGAACCACTGCGCGTCTCGTTGTAGTGCTCGTGCTACGCTATGAAGAAAAAAATAGTTTTGGTTTAACAGAAGATGAACCGAAGTATACTTCGCCGCTGACGCCGGGTCCAACAAAAGGATCTCCCAAGGGTAACTCGCAATCCTCGCCGGCGACTACAATATTCTGACGCGCCTGACACGCCTGACAAGTAAATCGTTTTTAACAAAGAAGAGCTCTCCCAGGCATGGAAGGTCGGAAGGACGCGAAGGATTACGTGAACAAGCATCGTCGCTTGTACAGTTGCAGCTGGAAGCGGGAACGTGCTCCCATGAACGGATTATCCGTTTCAGGGTTTGTGCGCGGGGAGTCCGGCTTCGCAAAGGCGTATCCGCTGACGACGAGGCGACCATTGGAACAGGCGTCCAGCTGCGAGGTCATTCCAGTGGTATCTTCCGTGTAACTTACCGCTTGAGTCAGAACTCACAAAAGACAGAAAACACGAAAACAACAACAGCCCTCGGAGTGTCCCCGTCTTTCACGGTTGCAGCTGGAAACGCGGCGCCTGCGTGCATTACCGGATTAGGTCAATACCCGCCGGTGTTATGTTTTGGCTGCTCGTCGCCACCTTGGCCCAAGGACGCCTTCCCGAACAAGGGGGCCCCTTGTTCGGGAATGCCACTTCATCTGCCGGCGTCTTATTGATTTCTGCGCTCAAACTTTCGTGATGAGAAAAATTAGCACTAGATTTCGAAAGTAGTTAGTAATTTGAGTAGAAGTTACATGAAAAAAGTAGTTAAATTAAACTACTAATTACCCAAATCAAGTTGTAATTGAAAGTTACCAAGTTACTCGAAAAAGTAGTTAAACTACAGTAGTTTGAGTAGAGTAGTTGAACTACGTCCAAGTCTGCGCCAGACGCACACACCTCACACGGCATGTGCCCAGATCATTTGTGCACATTCCTGTGGGCCTCCGAGTTTATAGGTTTTGATCGAGATATCCGGATTCTTTTTTCTCTCACTCATAGGGAACGTTCCTGATTAACCGAGCGTCGTTGAGGCACATGCTGGCTAGGAACGTCACGGACGGCGCCATTGTCAACATCGCGAGTGACCTCGCGACAATTGGCTCGGCGGAACTCTTCATATTCCGCCTCCAAGGGCGGCGTGGTCTCCTTACCAAGTCAGTGGCCCTCGAAGTGGCCACTAAAGGCATCCGTGTCAATGCAATTCTGCCGGGTCCCGTTGATACGCCTATGCTTACCAACCTACCCGAAGAAACGGTGGCCTCTTTCGACAAGTCAGCGATGTTCAAGCGCAGGGCACGGCCTGAGGAAATATCCGAGACGATCGCGTTCATGTGCAGCCCGAAGAGTAGCTTCATGACGGGAGCTGCCGTCGATGTGACGGGATGAGAAATCGCTCAGCATATTTGGTAAAAAATAAAGTCCCAGTGCTTGATGTAGACGTAGAACCGTGAAGACTTCCGCAATGTGTACTCATTATTTATGCATCCCGGTTTTGTCGGCTGTGAGATCAAAAATGTATGGGAGACAAACCAATTCACACCAACGCATTTCGTGTGACATGCTTAGAAAGGCATCCCGTGGATCATCTAAAATTTCAATTATTCAAAATGTAAGCAAAAGTGTACACGGTCTGCCCAGCCAGCACATAGTCAATAGTCCCTTCTTTGCAAGTGAGTCTGGCTAGTTAGTACGTAGTCAATAGTCCATCCCTGAGAAGCGCGCATTGGGTTATAATACGAGTTTATTCACCTCTGCCCTTCGCATCTGCTTGAAGCTTTTTTTTTTATTATTGACTAATTTAGAGGGTTTAAATGACGCTCAGTAAGTTTTCTTTTTTTATTGAACCTGTAAGATATGTCTAGCAACATTAAAAAAAATTTACGTAAATATTTGTCTGATTTTGAGGATTAGCCTAATTGATTATTTTCCCTTGACCGTATAAATCACCCTCCACAAACCGAATTAATGTGAGCTTTTACGGCATCTATTCCGTTTGATAAACTTGTTCCAATTATAAACAAACACCCTTGAGATATACCTCCTTTAACGCTACTGGTTATCTAGTGCCCATTCGATCGAAGAATAAAAATCCACGAACTCAACAACCAACAAAAAAAGTTTATTTTAACGTTTCCAGAGGAGGTCTCTCTTCTACATAATGACGCCTTACCGTTTTGGGGTGGCAATCGTATGAATACACGGATGGACAAATTATTTCAAAAACACACACAAAAAAAGTATAGGAGTTAGTGAAAAGCAAATCATCCAGAAACCGCCGGAACACAGACGGTGATGCACGGATGGCAAGATGCGGTGTTGACATAATGTCAAACGACTACTGGATCCGAGAAAGGGGCGGAATGTTAAGTGGTGAAAGGACAATATCAAATCATAATAAATATCTGGCAGAGGTGAAATAGATTGGAAGCTAGCTCTCCGTTTCCAGCGGAGCTGAGCCACAAACGTCTTTATATTGAAAAGATATAACCACGCACGCCACTGCGAATGATGAAAGAAACGCGTTGCAATCTAACAGACAGCGTTGATCGCAAGTTAGGAAATGCCCATCGAGCGTGAATCGCTGCAGCATGCAGGGCACAGCTCTGCGTGCGCATGCTCAGTGTGCGACATGAAATATAAAAAAAATTTCTGAAGATTTTGAAACACTTTACGACAGAGCACTCGAGAGCTAGATTTAAGGGAGGCATGTATCTGAAATTATAAAGAACGTTTGCAGATTGAATGGCGGACGCCTCTCAGATTAGTCTCAATGCGCATGGGTAGCCTTGTTGCGTAACGAAGTGGAAAGCGAGAGGAGAGGCAGAGACGCTTGCGAATGAAAGGCGTTTCCTCGCCGCTCGTACTGCGTACGCTTCCCACAAACCACGTGACCCCAACCAAGGAGTTGGAACCACTCTGAAATCTGGGCGGTCGGCTCGTACATCTGCCTTCGTTCAAAACCGTGTTTTCGGGTCCAGTTGAAACTCTCCTAAGGCCTTCGTAACCCAAAGGCATTCGTAACCCCGAGACCCTAGGAAACCGAAGACCTTCGGAACGTGTCATCCAGACAACAAACTGAGATAAATAATAAAGAGTCCTGCTTCTCCGTTTCGAGCTAAAAAGAAATAGCTCTGCATGGCATCGTCAGGCATGTTGAATATCCCAATTAGATTAAATGTGGGCTGCTACCGCTCTTGGATTATGTTTATGGTCATTTACCTTTGAGAACTTAATTTCATTGCATGTGTTCATATATTACAGAGTTTCAGACGTTTGTAGCATAATGTGCCGCGCAAACGGCACACCCTTATTTGTATAATTATTAAGACAAAGCCCCATACCGCTGATTTTTCAGTCGACCTCAGAAGTCCTTGAGCAAAAACATGTCGGCGACACGAAAAGTACGAAAACACGTCGGCGACACAAAAGGTACAAAAACCAAAGGTACCAATGAAGCGGCGCTAAGGTTGCGTCGTCAGAGAGCGCGGTATCTTCGGAGGTTCGGTATCACGTTTACGCGACAACTCAGGTGAATTAAAGTCACTGAAACCAAGAAGGATGACAAAGCGAATTAAGAAGGATCAGTAAATCATGTATCTGTCTCTAATGCCTCGGCGCTTTATCTTTTGCCTTCAAGTCGTCTTAGTGAAAATATAAAATACCTTGTGTTTTTTTTTTCACTGAAACGGTGGAGCCTGTGACTTTTATACATGTGCGGGATCCGAATGAAACAGGAAATTCGGTAAATGCCCGCATTAAAAAAAGGTGGCCATGGGAGGGCAGGAGCAACAAAGGTCTCCTATTGTCCTTTTCTGTTCACGTCTGAGCGAGGTCGAACGCAAGTTGCAGCCCAAACAATCGAGGCTCCAATCCACGTTGTGAAGGTGGTTGGTCAGCGAAGCAGTGGTATCACCTGCAACGATTGCCTACTGCACTTTACCAAATGTCGCCGCCGGTCACAGAACGCCGCCGCTGGTCGTATTGCCGTTTATTTTCCCTTTGCCGCTCCTAGTATTCAAGCAGCTCCTCGGGAGTCCTAACTATGCGTGGCCTATTCATCGCGGCGCTGCAGCAACAATAAAATCGGTTGCTGTACTCCGTTTCATCTTACGTTTAAGCGCGAGCGGATGTTGCGAGCCATCGGAGCCAATCAGAGGCCGTGTGAGCGTCACGTGACCTTAGAGAGGGGGCACAGCAACTCGCGGAGAGCGTATCACAGGCCACATCCACAGAACGGGATTGGCTATCTCGTATCATCCGCTGCGTCCAGAACGTGGGTGAAACGGTTTGTAGGCGGGTTCTTCTTTTATATATTAAACGCTAGTGACATCACTCCCCACATCGCAAGCAGCCGTCGCCGCGGCAGCGGGCAACCGTAATCTTCACCGGGAACATACGCGGAGAGCGCTACGTGCTTCGCATTGTTCGCAGGCGCAGTTATCATCAATAATGCTGTTTGAAGGTAAGCGTTCAGCAGTCCTCTGCCTGGTTGGGAATAGATATGAAGCGAAAAATGGGGACTTTGACTAAACATTTAAAGGGACCATGAAATTACCTTTTTACTTTTGCCAGATAACTTTTACATTAAACCTTCAACGTTCACTGAATGCCGAACAGGCATCCGTTTTCGTCTCGGTTCATTAACTTCTACACAAAAAAATAATGAAATATCGACTTTTTCTTTCTCTCCAACTGACCGCAAAACAAGTTGCGGCGTAATTTTGACGGTCGTGACGTACGCTGGGACAGGAACCGGAAGTTCTCTCGGCAGTAGGAGAATGGGAGCGTTAGCGGAGGCGAGTTGGGGGTGCGCCGGTAGGTTTTACTGCGCTGATGTCACCGACGTATTTTCTGAATCGGCGCCTCTCATCGCCGCGATAGCCATGGACACATCGCAGCTGAGCGAAATTCAATGAGATATGTTGCACTACAGCGACAGCATGGGACTATAGTCTCATACGCCGGTATGCCTGTTGGGAAGTGCGGCGAGTCTTCCGGTGAAGACTCCAGAAGTCAACCCAACTGTCATTGTTGGTAAAAGGCGGCCCGTGTCAGTCGTTTGCAAAGCGACGTAGGTGGAAACAAATCGCCGCGGCGTTTTTCGCGGCCTCGGAGATGCAGGAGCGAGCCGACGTTAAAAAAGATACGTTTGAGCTACGACAGTGTCAGCAAGAGCCACGTAAATACCTGTTCACACACGGAGCGGACGCGCGCGTTTGATGGAAGTGCTGTATTCGCGCCGTTGGTGAGCGCTTCGGGACCGATCTTTTACGATTGCAACACGATACTGACGTGGCACTCGGAAAAGGAAGGTTGGCCCGGCATTGCACGTAGCTCCCATGAAGTTTTATAGCTCGACCGTGACGTGCGGTCGTGTCAGAATAAAAATGGCATACTAATAACAAAGTGTACATACCGTGTTGCGGAGGTAATCCATACGGTGTTCATTCGAGCTCTATATCACACAAAAGAAGTGGATAGAATCGACGAGACGACAGTGTTCGTCAACACTGCCTCGGATACCACAAGGAGATGACAAGAAGAAGAGATTGACCTCACCTGTTAATCTAAAATATGGGTCAGCGATCAAACTATAATACGGGAAGGGTCCACAAGGGTCGCGCGGGCATATTCCATTCAGCACGCCAGCCGGTCGTGGGCACTGTCTTGGTCACGTACCGTCGAAGCAACGCTGCGCCTGCTAGGCCTATATTCTGGGCAGCTCGCTTGGTCGGAGTAGGTAGATTCCTGACCGTCGTAGCTTTTCTCGGGTGTTTGTGGATCGAGTGTTCTTGTTCGTCGTGGTCTGTTTCAAGTACTTTTTTCTTGCTGCTTGAAGTCGGGACGCTCGAGAAGAACACGTAAAAAAATAAACGTTCGTTGGTCGTCGTGATTACGGTGACCAAGCGACGCTTGTCGGCCATGCTGATTTGATCGTAAAAAGGACAGCTCCGGAGCTGGCTTCTCAGCTTCGTTTACCACACGATAGATGGCGCTTGGCTCTCAGCATTATCAAATTTGGCAATTTTCGCCACACATCTCTAATTATGCTACAAAATGTGGATCTGAATATTATTTAACAAAACTTTTAGGAAACATTTGCCGGCTATTTATTGTTTATGATCGCGGTGCTGGTGAGGTAGGCGCTTACCCAATAGGCGACGTGGATTCGGCTGACGTGCTGCAGTTCCGCGGATGCATAGCAGTGAAAAGGCAGAGAGCTTTCGAAGGAAAGAAGGCGCAAAAAGAGTCCAGTTTTCTTTTAAAAGTTCTATAGCAAAGAATTTTTTTGGCTCCCTATTTTGTGTTTTTGTGTTTCTTTTCACACCTTTTACGACGTCCGGTGGATGAAATTCGATTTCAGAATCATTTCATGGTCCCTTTAATAAACATTTACCCGACATTTTCGGGGCCAGTTCGGTCCCTTGTTCCACGGGTGAACAACCGACCGAAATGGTCCCTTTTCACCCGTGAACAAGGGATCATTTCGGTCGGTTGTTCCGCCGTGACTGGGACCAACCGGCATGTCGGGTAAATGTTTAATAAATTATGCGGTTAGCACTTCACACAAGGGCTTCGAATGACGTCGACCCCTTTCAAAGCAGCTGCAAACATAATCTTTACCGGAACGCGTGGGAGGGTGTTCCTATTGTTCACACCGCGCCTCATCATCCAGCATGTTGTTTTGATGCTTGTCTTGTGTTTTCTTTATTGAAACGGATTCTGAGATTTATGCTGCTGCCTGATTTCAAAGGAGGTATGCTGTTTTGCCCTCAATTGTTCGGCGGGAGATTTTTTTGCTTACAATTCGCCAATTACGCGAAAACTTCCTTGGCTTGTAGAGGTATACAGCTTCGCTGTAAAACAAAGGCACATACATATAAAAGGCAATGTCGTGGCCCATCGTTCCGCGTGGTTGGATCGATAGACAGTAACACACGCGTAGAAACGCGAAACAGTGCGGTTATTTAGTGCTTTTCGTGGGGAACTTGATTGACCGGATAGGTTTATTGTGGCGTTGGAATGCTCTCTTTCGCACCAAGTCCGACCATAGCCGACGCTAAATTGCGATGAAGCCAATTCATGCCGCGCCAAAAAGTGCATTGTCTCGGAGCTTGTCGTCTTTGTGCATTTGCTCTCACCGGATAATTCTATCACGCATAGAAGAAAAGGGCACAATTAAAGCGGGCTCACTGTGCGTGGCTGCTTTAGCCGGAGAAGAGTAAAGACATAAAGACGACGAGCGTCGTTACGATGCACTTTTTGGCACTGCCTGATTGCCTCCAACGGATCAGGCTGCGTTCGCACGCAGACTGGAATGATGCATAGCACTCGGAATTGACATAAAACGGGGCACCGATATAATGGTCGGTGTTCTGGCTCCGCACCCTCATGTATGACAACCAGGAGGCCAACAAAGTGGACACTTTATGCTGACAGTGGTTGCGTTAAGTTAGACCATGAGATCAGCCTCACGCTGGCACAGCACTCTGCTCCAAGCTGCTCACCGCTCTTGCCGCTACTAGATTACAGAGATAACCCAGTATTACGAACTTGTCCTTTAGGAGCGGTTGGTGCTCGCTGATACTACTGGCCAGTCTTGAAACATCGACGTTTTCTGCCAAAGTAAATGTCACCACAAGCGACGCTGGTCCCGAATCGATTAAAAAGCAATTCACATACTAAAAAAACATCTAAAAACACTTAAAATAAATATTTTTTTCTAATCAGATATAGTACCCTTCACGTGACGTGTCAATTATTTCGGTATAATAGGAGTCCCAGATCTCAAGTATAGATGGTGTTTCAAATCGTCCACGTTTTCGACGGATCGGTGGTGTTTTTACTAAGGTGCAACTTTCCTCACGTTCGCTTCTTTTAACCCACTTCATCCGCTAAAGAATCGTGCAGTTGATTTCGAGAATTTTGAGGTAGCGAGTGATATAAACTTGAAAGGTACACCGAAACAACCCTGGACCGTTTATCTCATGAAACCCGAAATGTTTCTCGTGCAATCTTGTTATTTACCATAATCGCAAACTGAAACCGAAACTTGGGCACAGCTGTGCAACATTGTACCCTCGGCGTCAGTTGCATACCCACCAACGCGGGATACAAACGGTCACTTGATCTACCGGCGGTAACCCAGAAATGAGGCGGATGCACGGGGAGGAGCGAAGAGCGGGGAGGGTGGACAGGCGAAGTGGCAGCGGCAAAGAGGCAAACGCAAGTGACGACTAAAGCCACTGGATGGGAGGAAAGCAAACTTGGGAAGTAATCCGTTACAAGTAACGGATTACTTGTTAAGTAATTGTGTAATTGCCACGTTGCTTTTTTTCGGAAGTAATTTGTAATGTAATTTTGTTGCCAAATGATGGCACCAGATTGCTTTAATTACTCGTTACTTTTTAAAAGTATGAGCACACTACAGTAACTGAAGCAATACGAGCAGAACAATCAGCAGCATAAAGAATGCAAGTGCACCAAAATAGAAAACATCATGAAGGGGAGAATAGCCGAAAAAAGCACACGATTTCTTGTATGACCAGTCGCTAGAACCGCTAGAAGACCGGGCAAGGCGTGTACGAATATGCGAAAGACAACGATCAACTAAGACAACGCCGAGTAGGCCGTCCGTCACCTTCCATCGCGTTTTCTTCTTCTACCCGGGCAGGAGAAAGCTATTCGTGTTTATTTGGTTTTGTCGTTTACACCGTTTCATCCTATCCAACTTCTTCGACGTCTCCCGCCACCTGCGCAGACATCAAACGCGGGTCAGTACCCCCTCGAGTCGCGGGTTCACGACTCACGTAACAGACGATGTAACCTCGCGCGAGAAGGTCGAATTCTCTTTGTCTTTGATGTGCAATGCTGTATTCTAGCACGCTCTTGAGCCATGGCTGAACAGCTCCCGGCCCGAGGCTAAAGAGCATCGTCTTCGAGAGTACGGTCGATATTTCTTTTGGTTTACTTGTCTGGGCAGAGTGGTCGATTCCACTTCTTACTTTGCACTCAGTCGGTCAGTCAGATTAACTTTTATTGCGCCCAGAGATAGAGTAGGAGCCGGTAAGGAACCCGCTAAGGGGACCCCTTCCATCTCGCCCCCAGACGACGTCTAGGATCTCTTAGATGCTGGCGGCGTCTTCGGCCAGACGGACAACTTGTTCTTGCACTTGGCGGTCTGTGCTGAGCAGGGTGGTCTCCCTTTGGAGTTGAGTGTCAACATAAAGGGAGGGGGGGGGGGGTTAGGCCATCTAAGGATTGCTGACAGAGAGAGAGAGAGAAAGCTTAAAAGTGGTGTGATCCTCTATTGTTTTGTGACACCGATAGCCACCACGTCTCTCGCTGTCTATGCCCTCCCCCTCCCTTTCCTCGACGAATATTGGTATGAAAGTCAGAACCGATGAACGATCGATAACCCGTAACCGCCACTTTTTCTCTGACTGGTCGAGTTTTCGGTCATAGAGTGTTCGTTGTCGCCACGGCCATCTCTTAATGAGATCTTCAAAATTCAGGACATTAAGGATAACGGAAAGCGAGATTTTCAGTACCTACATTGATTGCCGAAAAACAACATACATTGTCATCAGCAATAACAACAAACTCTAATCTGCGGAAACACATCAACGTAAGCTGGGACACCTGCATTCTGCTTTGGCTATACAATGTAAACGTTAGAACCAGGTTTTTCTTTTCTTCTGAATAACAGATGGAACACCCTGAGTCAAACGGGAGCTTTCGTAGATCGCTTCTTTAACTCCGAATCTCGTAGCGGAGGTAGACGCTGCTACTGAGCATGCCCACTGCTAGCTTTGTCTGCACAATCCCAGGGATCTTTTCCGGAGGCCGTAAGCTAGCGTGATGGCGGTTGTGGTTGCAGCTTTGGTGCCTTGTCAGCTTACATTTGAACGGGGTGCACCTACACTCTTTACCTTAAATACAATATTTTATTTTTACAAGGACTACCATAATACGGACGTATGAGAAATGAAAAGAAGTGTAGCAGAACATTTTTCAAATATATCGAACTTGTTTCTATTGTTTTCTAGATAAGTGTACGGAAAAAGTAACGTGAAAGTAATTTGAAACGTAACCACTAAAGTAATCCGGTGCTTTTCAGCGAAATTAATTTGTAGTCGATTACATTTGAGGCTCGGTAGTTTGTAATCGTAATCCCTTGCATTTTTCAAGTAACGAGCACAAGTCTGGAGGAAAGTAGCGCCATTCTTTGATGTGGTGGAAAGCCGACAACGCTGCTTTGTGAATGGTTGACATAAATCACGTAGTACAAATTGGCTCCAAGATCGTTCGCTGCTTCTCCAACGTCGCCATTACGACCCCAGAGCAAACAGGTGGCTGCATTTGCTGCACGCTGGGCTCCTGTTTTCGCGACAGAAAGTTGGCGAGATGCCAATGTGCTGCGCCGTCGGGTTTAGCAGCCGTTGCGAAGAAGGTAAGCTCCTTTCTAGAGCGCCATCGGGCAATCGAGACATCGCTCGACGGTAAAGAATGGTTAACGGAAAATAAGCCGCAAGAACTTCATGCCGTCTTGGCATGGACGACCCTGCGAGGTGAGCAATACGTAGACTTCAATCGACGCTTGCTATTAATTCCACTTTAACCGACATGATCATTTTACGCCGGACGCGTTTGAAAGACACCGAGCAGGTGGAAAACGCAAGCTGAAACCGAACGCCGTGCCGTCAGTTTTCGCTCATTTGAAACCACCAACGCATTCAATGAAGGCCTCCCCGACAAAGTACTGTACGATGTAAGTACCGTTTGAGTTTGAACTCTGTACTTAAGCCTCCTTCGAATGTGATTATTGCCGTTTGTTTGGTCTACGCTTTTGGTAGACGTGTTTGCATTGCGTATCAAATTGTTTCGCCTTCCGGGAGTTTAATAAGAATACCTGAACTCTTGAGTTTCTTGCCAGGGACTGTTTATTTTGGTACGCATGTAGATCATTTTCGTGTGAGGTGTGTTTGTTGCTACTGTGTTTGTTTTGTTTCTTATTGGTTATCCTAGATAGCTGGTTGCAGCAAAACCTTGCTCTCGAACGCTAAGGTTGCTTCCATAAGAAGCAAGCTTAGCGTCCAAGAGCTTTCAAACATTCGAGCCCATACACGTGTGGCAGATTGGCAGACTAAGAATGGTCGGCGATAGCTGGTTTTAGGGTCAGGGTTTTAAGACGATTAAGGACAGTTTATAGCAAGTAGTACAATGACATAGATCGAACGTTACTGGGCCGATTTCTGCAGATTTTTCGTTTCTTAGTTAGGTCCTCGCTGCACTTGCTCTTTGAAATTAGCCACTGCAGTAGTTTCGAAGTTGTAAGAATCAGAAAAAACTAAGACATATTTGGTTGCATTTTAATCGATTTATGCCTAGTATGCCAAAATGCTTAATACATAAATGACTTTTGTCAATGTTTCCAGAAGGCATGTCTTCGTGGAGACACTACTGGCAAGTTTTGGCAGGACAATAATTGTGGACATGTTTGAAAACAACTAATTCTTGCAAAACATACGAGTATCGAAATACCACAACAAGACAAATTGATGTAAAGTAGGTGGTATTGATGTACCATGCGATAGTCGAATGAGGTGTAAGCTCTTTATTTATTCTGTTACTTGGTAAGAGTTTGTCCTCAGAAATAGTGCAAGTCGAAGCATGCGTTTGCACAATTGATGTAATCGTATGTTTTGTTTAAACAGGTGACGCAAAAATGCTGCCTGGGCTAGCTGGGCCGTGAGCGGCGAAGCAGTCTTGGCAATGGTTGAAGGCAAGTAAAATCAATCTAGTCTCTTGAATTTACCGTTGAAGTTTTGAATGCTCAGCAGCATAAGTCTCTTCTTACTCAAAAGATGCCTGTGGTTGAGAAGCCAAAGCCCTCGTGTTGCTAGGCGTTAACAATTTTCAATGTCTCGCCACAAAAGAAATGATGTTATATGGCATGTTTTGTCGAGTGTATTGGCTCCGCCCCATTCAGAATTAATATTAGACGGTGGCAGCAGCTCCCAGGTCGTCTCTGAGCAATACAGGAACGAGGTGTACCGCACTTCTTGCATTCTGTAGTCATTTGGTTTTAACGTTTTTGCTCGGAAAGTGTGCGAGCTGAAGCATACATTCACACAAATGATGTGTGCGTGTACTTTATCTAAACTGGTGACGCAGACATGCGGTCGGGGGAACCAAGCCATGAAAGACGAAGCGGCCTCGGCAATGGCTGTAGGAAAGCGACATCAATCCAGTCTCTTGAATTTACCGTACAAGTTGACAGTGGTGAGAAGTGTAAGTCAATTTTTATTCAAAAGATAAATGTCTGTGATTGAGCAGCCATGGCCCTTGTGTTGATAGGCGTTAGCGATCTTCAATATCTCGACCGCAAAGGAAATGATGGTATAGGGCATCTTTGCCGAGCGTATTGGCTCACTCCCATTCAGAATTGATAATAGCCGGTGGCAGCAGCTCGCAGGTCCTCTCTGGGCAATACATGAACGAAATGTAGAGCACTTATTTCACTCTGTTGTCATTTGGTAACGTGTCTCTTCGTAAATTGTGTGAGCTGAAGCATACATTTACACAAATGATATGATTGTGTGCTCATCGTCCAAACATGTGGCGTAAACATGCAGCCTGGGAACCCAGCCGTGAGCAACAAAGCAACCTCGGCAATTGCTGAAGGTAAGTGACATCAATACAGTCTCATGGATTCACCGAACCAGTTTTCAGTGTTAGCCACTTCTTACTCAATAGATGCCCGATTTTGAGGAGCCATGGCCCCCATGTTGCTAGGCTTTAAGAATCTTCAATGGCTCAACCACAAAGCTAATGAGAGTGTATGGCATATTTTGCCGAGTGTATTGACTCCGCCTCATTGAGAATTGATGATAGATGCTGGAAGCAGCTCGTAGGTTGTCTATGGGTAATACTTTAATGTACAGCTTGTTATTGCAATCTGTCGGCATTTGGTAAAAGTGTGTCTTCGTAAATTGTGCAAGCTGAAGCATACATTTTCACAAATGATGTGTGTGTGTTCTTTGTCCAAACAGCTGACCCATACTTGCGGCTTGGGAACTCGGCCGTGAGCGATGAAGCAAATAGAGCAATAGCTGAAGGTAAGTGACATCAATCTACTTTCTTGAATTCAATGTAGCTCTCAGTGGTCACAAGTGTCAGTCACCTCTCACTCATGAGATGCCTGCCACTGTTGTTTTTGTTTCATCTAAATGCGCGTCATGGCGACGTGCATTCGTTCAGCACTAATGCCGGTCGCATGTTTAGGATCTGGGGAAGCTCTTGCACTGCGTTGGCTCAATTTCTCATCTGACGGCATTAGAAGTTAATCTAAATGTTTTGCTTAGTCTAAATAGGTGATTCATACATGCAGCCTGGAAGCACGGCCATGAGCAACAAACCTTTGTGTGCAATGACTGCAGGTAGGAAATATTGTCAAGCGCTATCACCTCAAATTACAACTTGGCGGTACTATGTAAAACATTTTTATGTTGATATGTTCGACCCATCTCTTTTGTGCAGGTTAAGAAGGGGTATTTTGTATGTTAAATATTCACATCGGTGTTCATTTTTGTTTCAGTTTGCCTCATTCGTGAAGAGCGGATTAAATAACTTGAGATAAAACTAAAATATGCAGAAAGACGATCGAGCACGCTTCACAAAGAAAGAAAAATCTTCCTGAACGGTTATAGAACGCTCCTAGTTGCTGATCACGTTCATGCTTATAACTAATTCTGATGTTTAATATATCTGCTGCAGTACATGCAATTTGCCTTCCCTATATGATCGCCAGTAATTGTCAGTGGCAGAACCCCTGTGCCTCAGTATTCTCGCAACATGTCTGGATTGCTCAGGCAAGGAGAGCGACATTTTTGCCTATGCTCCTCTTAGTGCTGTACAGAACTTTCAACAAAAAGTACTGCATGTTGGTGAAATAACTTTGGTGAAATGTGTGCCCCAATTAATATTATGCACTGAGCGGTCATTCGGAGTTTGTGTTTTGTGTTTTGTCTTCTAATGTGGATATGGTGTTTCATGACTTTAGCTGCCCCCTCACGAACAGAATTGTTTGTGAGGGGGGCGCTGGTCGGACAAGACTATCCAGTCGGCCTTGAAGCTACGTTGTGCGTGTGAGAACAAAGGCTAGTCGTGCATCAGTAAGAACGTGGTGCCACTGCCCAGTGTTCGTACACTCCAGCGGAGGATAGAAAATGTCAAGTTAAATCCTGGTAACTGCATATGCATTCTGTCATATGCAATGTAAAGCATATAAAGTTTGCAAAACAGAACTTTCTCGGCAAAATGTCTCCAATGTTCTAAAATGCACAAATTATTTGCAAAAAAAAATCTTATTTTGGCAAACATTTATCAAAATTCTTTTTGTTTTATTAGTGTCGGATTGTAAATTTGAAATTATTTATCAAATGCAGGTACCCTGACCGAGCTTTTTTCGTCGCTTAAAGACCGACGACCACTTGGCGCTTTCCACTTTTCCCCCGCTTCCTTCTCCCCTTCATCACTCGCCACCGTTGCCTGTTTCCTCCTCCCCTATGGTGAGGAGGATCTTCTGTCTTGCAGAACCTCGAGTCTGGTCGTCGGCCTTTAAGGCCAAGTTGCCTCAATGTTACCTGTGGAACGGCAGGCTGCTCTTATGATTGACGAGATGCAGATAAAACCAGGCAAAAATTGTGATTCATCCTTGTAGAAAGTCGTCGGAAAGATCACTGTCCCACTGGCTCCAGGATCCGTCTCCAATGATGAACGCGCAACAGATACTCTCATTTTAATGCTTGGAGGAATGTCGTCATGATGGAACGAAACGTTTGCGTACGAGTTTACAGGTAGCCACACATTTCTTTTTAAACGAATACCTACCATTTAGATTTATTTAGATGCTAATGGTATCTTTAAATAGATCATGCCAGTATTTCTCATTAATAAATTATGTGACAAATAAATCCAATAAAAAGGAAACAAGGTTTTGGGAGCCACTGGTTTCCTCTCCCGAGAAGGCGTAAGCCGCGGACGTTCCGGGCGAAGTGGTCTGGCTTCGATCCTGCACTCTTAGAAAAAAGGGTGGTGATAGTCCTCCCTTAGGGGAGGAACGGTCTTGTCACCTGTGTTACTTTAGAAAGGTAGAAACCTTCGTCCCTGAAGCAGGGCAGCAAATAGTTCCTCCGTCGCCTGAATCTCATTATGGCGGCCCTGAATCGAGCAAATCGAGCTGAATAAGGCTTAAAGAGGACTCTACGTCTCTTGTGCAGGACGAAAGGAGCTGCAAATAAAAGCGTAACACGAGCTCTCCGGGAACTGTGTTTATTTCCGAAGCCAGGTTCCCCCGCAGGTACAGAAACTTGCGTTTCGAAAGCAGTTACTCAGTCTTCTCGACGTCAGCACTGCGATGTTAAACGGAGACAACCGATTCCCAGTTACTTCGCGCACTTCACGTCTTACCTTCGCTGTTCCTCGAGTCACAATTCTTTCGCCAACCGCACATCACGAAGGAATGGCAAACCAATCCGCGAAACCAATAACCGCTCTCAAAAGAACAAACTCGAAGCCGCAGTTTACCGCGTAGCGTGAAAGAAGGTTAAATCGCTTGCAACCAGAAGGCAGGGTCAAGCAGAGTAATTGCAAGTACCTAAGCTAGGTGGCGCTAGGTACCACCCAATTTATGTTCCACAATAAAATATATTTTTATTTCCTCAGGCTATCCTCGCGCTTTGCGATCCTGTACTATACACATATGTACACACAGGTACACATGTACACACTTTACGCATACTACAAACATCAGGTGAACATACATTGAGGACATACACACATACAAATATCAATACAACGGTACACAGACCCGAACACCACACCTGAGCTCTGCGTTTCCATCTTTTATACTGGACGTTTTGAACGTACGCAACTTTTCGGTGACTCCCTAAGCAATAAACAATATTCCCAACATCTTGATTTTTTTCCCAGCAATATCATACCCCTGAGAGTATTTTGAATGGCTCAGTGGATGAATCTCTTATCAAAAAGTAAACGTTCGATCATGCCGTAATTATTTGAAAGACAATAAATCAAGCCGCTCCAATGCGGCTCGAAGCCATGAGTTTGTTTCCCCGCAAGGCACGTCGTAGGCTGTATTTCTATTGTAGTGTTTGTTTTTCTATTTGTGCTGTTCGCGCACGGCTTCAATTGCCGTCTTGAATTAATCTCTGTAGAGCGGATATTCACTCAGCTGGAAGTGATGCGTCACGGGCAGAGAAATTGCTTTTCGATCAACTTGAATGAAGTCGAAGCCGCCACTTGCGGCAGGTGTTAAGTGTACGGAGCCACGCCATGGCGAGCTGGAGAACGTCTCGCGCTCGTCCCAGCGCGCCACTTGGAGGGCAGTTTCTCCAGGAATTGTAGTATATTTAACCAGCAAAATAAAGGGTAGCTTTCTTTTTTTTCGATGTTACCTAATATTCTTTTTAATTCTGAAATTCCGCACTGTAAATATACGTGCCTTCCGTCATAATTTCGTACTTTTCAGTCCTTTCCACAGAGTGCAATCGCTTTCGGGAAGGAAATAACCGACAGTAGCATCGGTCACAGTACGATAGGAGCTTACTGTTCAGACAAGCGTTCCAACATGACTATCGGCACGTCGACCGATTGCACCTGATCCCTCAAGTGGTCTTAAACTCTTTAATGTAAAGCGGAATGTCAACCTGCGACACCCCGCCCCCTCCGATCACGGCCCGACCAGCGGAATCAATGCCCGACAGTTTACGTCATCTCATCTTGCTGTTACACCACTGATACGCAAACACACGGTCACATCCGCGATAATTCCAGTCTTCTGTTCACAATGCACAACACTACCATCACGATGTTGCTGCTATGTTGCTGACACGCAGAAATACAAAGCCACGTTGATTGCCGGCTGGCACTCGGCATCGGAAAACAGAACCGAACTCAACACGGAAGGCACCCAGGCAGCCGGCAGCAAAACCTGCCGGTCTTGGACGCAGTTCTTGCGATATCCATAACGTCGAAAACGTCGACACAGTTCCGCGCGATTCCGCTACTCTTTTCCTGCGTGGGTTCCGCAAACCAGAACGGCCATCTTACCGAGTGTACGTAGCTCTGCTGGCACTGCTCCGGAACTTCGCTGTTTCTGGCGGCTTCGTTTGCTCGTTTGATAAAATTAGTGATAAAAACATCAATGCAACCGAAATGTTCCGCACGCTTGGACTAGAAGACGGAATTAACGGCGGCCTTCGCTGCCGCTGAAGCTCAATCAACTCAACAACATTTCTTAAACAACGTGCGAGACGTGATCGAAAAACGAAACCAAAAGAATATGAGTCGGGACGGCGAAAGCTTTCTCCCGTCTGCCTGGAGAAGGAGAAAAACCTTTCGTTCCTCCCTTTTTCTCGTGTCCGCTTGGGGGCACGTCAGTAGAAGGGAGGAAGACGCGCCGTTGGTACCTCTTTCCACAATTGTTTCTTAGAGTGTATCGTGTCGTGTCGAGGAGAGTGCGCCACCATGCTGGCCTACCTCCTCGCACTCTTCCGCGCGTCTCCCGTTTCGGGCGGACCATGACGACGCCTTGGACTTCCAGAATAAAGTGCTAGATCTCTTCAAACGACTCAAATCTAAGGATCAGGCAAGAAGCCATCGTGGAAACCTGTACGAACGGGTGCCCTCATCACAACTGCGGCTCTCTCCATCCAAGACCTGTACTTGAAAAACAATGGTTTCAATTACTTGTACCTCAGTCGGCTGTCTCAAGGCGCACTTAAGAACCTGTTCAGTGTCATTGGGCAAAAAAAAAACGCGTCCTGCGACCTGTGCAGTTTAAAACTGCTTTGCGTACAATTACACTGTCATGGTATTTCCAACTATGTCACACAGGGAACCATGAGATTGAGAACTATCAGTATCTGGCTAACTTTATTTTTAAAAGGCAGGATGAGCCAGAGGAGGTGCTGCAAGAGAAAGGCGTCGTCGTCCAAGCTGAGTTTGATTGGGAGTTGCCTAATGAAGATGATCAGATGATAGCTAAGCTCGTCGACGACCTTACAGCAACCCAACCAACAAGTGGGCTGAAGCCGACCGATCAACTGTCACTACGCTAACTTAGTGGGTATACTGTAAAAGCCGTCTGCACAAAATACAAACTTTGTTCCAGGTGCAAAGCTGCACTGAAATACACCCAGAAGAGAAAGCGCGCCTCTCTGACTCAGTTGAAGTCTTACAGAAGCTATAATGAGGCAAACGCACTGTTGATGGTGTCGACACCTGTTTTTTGCGTTGTTGAAGTGTGAGGTTGTCTTTCGAGCACAGGAATCGAGCATTGTAGATGGTGCTGTTGACGTCCCTAGCATAACTGCAGTGGTGCTTTGTGATTTTTCAGGAGAGCCTCTCCCTAACTGCCATGGGGTTGAACAAACAATTGCTTGAGCTTTCTTGTTGATGAGGCTGTGCTTGGCTTTGCGGAAGTGCAATGAACGTCATGCAGCAAAGCAGAGAAACTCGGAACTGCGGCAGCCGTAGCGTTGGGATGCGACACTGTGCTAATACCGTGCGCTAGCAACTTTAGCTAGCAATAGACCAATATCTCCAAGCGTTTGCCGCATGCATGGCACTGCCATAACTTTAGTTCACATGACGAGCAGCAGTGCACGAGAAGGTTTGTGCCGTCTCCTGCTCAGCTCACGCAGAGTCACTTGACACGCGCAGAGCTCCAGCGAGGTAGTCGCACGTGCAGAAAGACTAAACTTCCCTTCAGACATCACGGCAGCATAGCAAGACTATATTCCGTTTCACCTTATGTTGTACCGCAGCGAAGGCTAGAAGCGCGAGCTCATAGCGTTGGGAGCTACTCTTAACGCACGAGAGCTTGTGCCGCCGAGATCTGCCCTAGAGCAAGGAGCTCGCGCTTGTAGCCTTTCCTGCGGTACGACACAAGGTGAAACAGAGTATAGCTGGGGAAATTGGTTTATTTTATTCTTGCATCGTGAAGGGGTTTGAAACATTTTACGTATTTTTAGAAACTCTATAGGGAAATCATGAGCTGGTTGCATCGATCACTTACTAATTTTAAAAAGCCCACTATCATTCTGCATACTTTTTTTTACCTCACTTATTTATTTATGGAGTGCCTTTGCATTATATTCTACTTGTTAAATATGTTTATGGGTGCATTAAATGTATTTTTCTCGAATTAATGACTGTTTTATTGTGGACAGTGCTTTGTAGGCTAAGAAAATAGATATACTTTTACACAGCATTTTTGAAACTCATTTTTATGCACCTTTACAATGGTTTTAGCGATGTAACGACTTGACTGCTTTGGTCTCATTGAAATTTGTGTTATTCTAATTGTTTAGCATAGGTGCTGTGCAAGGTGCTTTTGTTATAACTATTAATACATACCAATTGTGTGTGCACTTATGACGAATGGCACTGAACAGTTCGTGGCTGCATCTTTGTACAAAGTTGCAAATGGTGTTACTGGATCTTCTTAGTTTGTTGAAAATTTACCTTCAACGTTCCATTCTGCTTACTTGACACCCCATTCGTTCAGATAACTGCTGGCGTCAGGATACATAGTTAATCGCTTCATATGATTCAGTCATTATATAACAGCGGTCTACCTCACCTCAACGAATTTGCATCAATTACAATATATTGCCAGAAATTAAAGGGTCATGTGCTCAGCCTATAATATTATGTCTTTTTGTTTCGGTTACAAGTGGGATTGTTGAATGTGTGCGCGTTACTAATTTCTTTTTTTCTAATTTACTGTTTTTTTGTCTTGGAGCATTAAACAAGACTGTTGTCAATCATTCTCAACACCCAAAAATAAAGATTACTTTTTAATATTTGCATTAGTTTCATGCGCACATATACGGAGTGATTACGCCCTAGAGAACTCTTTATTAAGAACCCAATTCATTGTTCCCATGAGTTGAGTTAATGGAAGTGAGTGGCAAAACACGAAGTAGATTTTTGTCCTCTTAATTGTTTTTCTTAATGTTTATAATCACATGTGCGAAAAAAATGAACTAACGTTTTGTGCAGAAGCTGCTGGCAGTGCATGGCGTCTCTCAATCCCCTCCTAATTATTCAATTACTTGGCACAACCTCAGTGAGCTTATACCTGATTCTGACAAAGTTGCTGGCAGTGCATGGGGTCACTGATTTCACTCCTAATTATTCAATTACTTGGCATAATGCAGTGGAGCTTAAACCTGATTCTGAGAAAGTTATGGCATATCTAATTGTTTTCCAGTATAGGCATTAAAGCCCGTTTTTATAAAGGTAAGTTTTACAAACGTATCGAAGTTTCGCCACTCATCTCGTGAATTCCACTACGTACCACCAGTGGTTAGAGCAGCATTTTGGCCACTGACATTCGTTGTAACTCTGACTAAAGTTACGGTCGCACCCCAGCATAGTTAGTTCTGTGCGTGATTGACAGTGTCCTATTCTGGATAGTCGAATAAGCCACGTAGAGCGAGGAGAGTTTTTAAACGAACGACGTGAGTTACAGTGGTTCACCTTGCCGCGAGTCCCGCCCTCGTATATTGTCAGCTAGTGTACATGTAGCTACTTTCGTAGCTGCTGTGAAATACGTGAAATTTAGGCCTTTTTTTTTTGAAGCTCGAGAAACAGTGGTTCTTAAAACATATTGCTGATAAAAAGTTCTAACCCTCATTGGTCTGCGCCGCGCGCGGTACCGGCATTGAAACCGTTCTGTCGCTGGATGAAAAACGAATGTCCCTTTTTCTCTGATTTCCAAAATAACCAGGTGCATATATGACTGCAAACTTTTCTTAACGTTTTGTTGAATCGTTCTAAATAAATTAGTTCAACTGAAAACACTTCCAAAACCGCCAGCTCACTCGTGCAAGGCGTTAAGCGTCCCACACATTCTCCGAGGTCGCTGGTTTGAGGGGGCCAAGATGCGCCCGCTTGATGTCGCTCGGCGCCATCCCTCACCTTGGCGCTACTTTCCACCTATCCAGTGACTTTAGTGACGACGAAGCAACAAGGTAGTTGGGCTTAGAGCGAAAAACCGGGGTTCCGGACTGCACTCCAAAGTGACCCCCATAAGGCCGCTGCCATTGTACGCAAATGTGACCACTCGTCACGTGTCCAGACCAAATACGTGGCGTCACAGGAAAGATGGCAGCGCCCAGGCAGCGGCTGGCCCCACCTGGGCCGGAGCATTCGCCGGAGCTTGTCGGATGCTTTGTTCGTTGTCGTTCGTCTCGACGAGTTGATTTCAGACGCTGAAGTCATCATATGAGGCCAGTCGAAAGCGACTTCAGTGTTCAGCGTGGTGTCTCACGTAGGTATAACGTGAAAATACGGAGGAAAGGTGTGCATTTCGCTGGTAATCGACAAGGATATGGCCACAAAAGAGAAATCTGCCCAGCGTTGCTCGAACCTCAGATTGATTTGGATATCGCTAGGACAAATTTTAAGGTGACGTTTCTGTGCTCTCGTTGACCATTGGAATCTTCGAGGTCTGCAGTCAAACGTGTGCAATGTATCTGGATACAGCGTTTAGCTACGGAAATTGCGTGAGTCGTGCTTGGCCATGTGCAATGTTAGTGCCGCTTCGTTCAAATAAACGAAGGCTCACTTTGGTTGTGCGGCGCGCCGGAGAGCTGCCTTGAAGCAGGTAGTTTCCGTACTGTTATAATGATGCTGCGCTCCTTCCCAAAATGTTTCGGTGCAGGCGTGCACTTCAACGGAGCACAGTTGTTCGGAGTACCAAAGAGCCGCCTTTAAGCTGGTGGTTCCTGTGCCGTTCTTTAGGTGATGCTGAGCTGCTTCCTAAACTGTTCTGGCGTAGAGATGCACTTTCACGGGGCACAGGTGTTGAAGTTGGTATTGATTCTGCTGGTCTGTCGCACGTTTCGTCAACACAAACGTTTCATCCACACTCGTTACGCGAATTGCAAGCTGTACGGACATTTCAACGAGCGTGTTACCTACCCAGCTCACCCGCTCACGCCTCTTTGCGGAGACAGTCTGCAGTGGCTCATTACCAAGAAAGTGGTCCCACATCCATTTCAGTTCAGTACGTCCACGGCAGCCGCCGAGCCCCGAAGGAGAGGTTTTTGCTTCGGACGGAATGCCACTGAAGCAATGCAGCTTCTTTAGTGGTCAGGATAGACTCTCTTCTGTCAATTTAGTTATATTGTCCCGATCCTTCCCAAGTAGCACAATACCCTGGCTCTAGCTCGCGCCAGGTTGGGCAGCCAAGGAAACTTTCCTTGGGCCATGCTTGTTTTGCACCAAGGCTTCAGCTAGAGCCAACCTGGCATGCCAAGATTGGCAGTAAGCTGCAATTCCCCGTCTAGCCAATCTGGGCTCCATCCTGTAAATACAGCCTGGGCCAGGGTGGCTGTTTCCGGGTCAGCCAATCCTGGATATACGGGGTAAATACAGCCCAGGCCAAGTGGCTGCTTCCGGGTCAGCCAATCCCGACGTAGCACGAGAATGTTCTTAGAACATTCCGGGGATGTTCAAAAGTACATAAGCTTCTACTATTACGGTTTGCTTCGGAGCACCAATGAGCCGTACTACATATATGGATATGGTAAAGATCCTCACAGGGCGATCAATAGCTTTTAATCAAACATGTGTCTAGAAGGCGCAGGCACAAAATTCCCGCTTTCCCAGCGCACCAGCCTGAGCATGTACTAACTGTGCTCCTACCTGTCAACTTCTTTGATTCAACATGTACCGCACACATAACCGATTACTCACTCCGAGCTTAAGAACAGATAGACATGGCATCCCACACGCAACTGCAGGACATACCTTTTCTTATTAAAGTAATAACCCCACCCACATGCTAAAAATCGGGTCTATTCGAAACTGCACCTCTACATACCCAGTGAGTGGCAAGTTCGTTATCAAGTTTTGAAAACCATTGCTTTTCTTCTACACCTTATATCACATTCCTCGGTAGACTCGTATAAGATAAAACTGATCTCTTATGCTAAGTTTCCAGAAACTCCCTTTAATTTGCAAATTTTTGGCACAAAGTGGCATATAGTGGATGGTCCCAAGTAGCACAATACCCTGGCTCTAGCTCGCGCCAGGTTGGGCAGCCAAGGAAACTTTCCTTGGGCCATGCTTGTTTTGCACCAAGGCTTCAGCTAGAGCCAACCTGGCATGCCAAGATTGGCAGTAAGCTGCAATTCCCCGTCTAGCCAATCTGGGCTCCATCCTGTAAATACAGCCTGAGCCAGGGTGGCTGTTTCCGGGTCAGCCAATCCTGGATATACGGGGTAAATACAGCCCAGGCCAAGTGGCTACTTCCGGGTCAGCCAATCCCGACGTAGCACGAGAATGTTCTTAGAACATTCCGGGGATGTTAAAAAGTACATAAGCTTCTACTATTACGGTTTGCTTCGGAGCACCAATGAGCCGTACTACATATATGGATATGGAAAAGATCCTCACAGGACGATCAATAGCTTTTAATCAAACATGTGTCTAGAAGGCGCAGGCACAAAATTCCCGCTTTCCCAGCGCACCAGCCTGAGCATGTACTAACTGTACTCCTACCTGTCAACTTCTTTGATTCAACATGTACAGCACACATAACCGATTGCTCACTCCGAGCTTAAGAACAGATAGACATGGCATCCCACACGCAACTGCAGGACATACCTTTTCTTATTAAAGTAATAACCCCACCCACATGCTAATAATCGGGTCTATTCGAAACTGCACCTCTACATACCCAGTGGGTGGCAAGTTCGTTATCAAGTTTTGAAAACCATTGCTTTTCTTCTACACCTTATATCACATTCCTCGGTAGACTCGTATAAGATAAAACTGAAATCTTATGCTAAGTTTCCAGAAACTCCCTTTAATTTGCAAATTTTTGGCACAAAGTGGCATATAGTGGATGGTGTTTCGAACCACAGATTGCGCGAGAGCTCCGTAAAGTTGGCTTCACCTGCGAAAATTTTAGGAATGTTCGCAAGCGACGTTCCAAGAATGTTGCTCACATGAATGTTCGAAGGCGAATGTTCCGAGAACATAGTGCATACGAATGTTCGCCAACGAATCTTCCTAGAATGTTGAGAAGCTTACCTTGTAAGGAATGTTCGCATAAGAACGTTCCTAGAACGTTCTGAATGGTGTTTTAACGTTCCTTCAACATTCAGAACAGCCAGGGAATGTTCGCTCGACATTGGCTCTGGCTATATGGGTAAAAAGAACTCGGACCAGGGTGGCTCTTCACGGGCGAGCCAGTCTTGGTGATGATAATGTTGCAGTATGTGTTTTTCTACTTTTCTTTGAAGGAACAAATATGCGGTCTGGCAACATGGCCGAACGCTGGCTGTTTCTTGTATTGGTTGGGCCAGGGGATCTCAGTGAATCCCCAGGGAAGCACACATCCTGGCAGTGGCCTGTCTATCTCAGCCGGCCCTGGCCGGGAAAATGCGAGCTCCAGCCAAGGAAACGCGCTTCCTGGCAGTGGTCTGTCTATATCGGCCGGCCCTGGCCGGGAAAATGCGAGCCCCAGCCAAGGAAACGCACTTCCTGGCAGTGGTCTGTCTATATCGGCCGGCCCTGGCCGGGAAAATGCGAGCCCCAGCCAAGGAAACGCACTTCCTGGCAGTGGTCTGTCTATATCGGCCGGCCCTGGCCGGAAAATGCGAGCCCCAGCCAAGGAAACGCACTTCCTGGCAGTGGTCGGTCTATATCGGCCGGCCCTGGCCGGGAAAATGCGAGCCCCAGCCAAGGAAACGCACTTCCTGGCAGTGGTCTGTCTATATCGGCCGGCCCTGGCCGGGAAAATGCGAGCTCCAGCCAGGAAGCCCTTCCCTGGCTGTAGCATGGAAGCCTTGGGCCAGGAAATACAATGAAGTGCCGGGCTGGCGGACGATCGTATTCCTTGGGCGATGCTGGGGCCCGCTTACTACAACCAATCGCCAATATTGGCCCAAGCTGGCCCGAGAAAGTGTGCTGCCTGGGTTTTTCCAGTCCTATCGCCTATCAATATTCACTATTCTGGAAAGTTATAGGCCATGCTCGGCTGTCATCGTATATTCTGTTTGAAGTGCTGGGTACTTTACCCATAGCCCTTCACTCTGTGTGCACCCTGGCGGCTCCTCAGCTGAGTTACCCAATAACGGACAGGCTACCCGATAACGGCCGTACTTTAAACGAAGTTGAAATATTTTGAATATGAATATTCATTTTGCATTCATTCTGTATTATTTTGTCCACATTCTAAACACGCGCGTAAGGTATTCAAAATATATCATCAGAATTAACCAGAAAAGATTTTGGATATACCAAAAATATAATTCCTTCCCCTCAAGATGCCATTTGTGTATTAAAAACCGGCTACACAATTTTTTATTTTTTATTTGGGATTTTGGATTTTGTTAGTAAATGATGTCACAGTGGTATTTGAAGGCACTACAAAATACATCCCACAACTACACAATAGAAACGAACACAAACACAATCACCGTGACGCACTGAACACCGGAATCACAGTCCCGTTGACTGCTCTAGAGCCTCATATAGCCTACATATTGAAGGTAATCATTTGGCCGGTGACCACCTCTGCACTTATTAAGGTTCTAAGTATTCGATAATCCCCTCGGGAGTCTGTCAAAGGGGAAAAAGTGTTTTGAAGTTCGAGGACGATATCTCTTACTAAAAGGCATGGGTACAACTAATAATGATTCGGCGCAGTCGCTAAAACAATATCGACAAAAAGAGCTTCTAGAAGAAATGTTATTGCTTCTCTGCATAGCACCACTCAGAACGGAGCGAGTCAAGGCAGTCTCTTTACGTTACACTTGAAAACGAGCGTGTTGGTTAATAGATACAAAACTTGAAAGTATAATACAGCGAGGACGAGGACGGGTTCACGACATCTTTCGCACAATTTTCGATCTTTCAGGACAAAGATGTCTTGTTCTATTCCTCGTCCTCGATGTATTATACTTTCAAGTTTTGTATCTTTACTTTAAAATAGTTATCTTGCTTTTCTTTTCTAGTTGACTGTTTAATATGGTCATTAACGTCACTGTATTAAAGTCACTACTCACATTACATACAATGGTGAGTATACACAATCAGTGAACGGCCCCAACAGGACCGTCACCACCTTCGTGGAGGATGTTTTGCACTTGATCGAGCGCCCACGCCGACCCTGATGCTACAGAAGACAAGAACCTAAGAATCCCATGTCCCTCATGTGAGGGACAACACCTTCGGCAGCCTTGTCCGGAACTTCCCGACGACTGTCGAAGGGTTCATATCACCGAGGCTTCGAACATTGAACGTGCACTGCATGCCCGAGCCTGTCACAATCAACAACTTCCCGGCGTCTCGACACTCGAGTCGTCCAGCTGCTACTTCGACGCCAGCCTCGGAGGCATTCATGACATCATCCACGGCGTTGTCTGGGAGGAGATCAGGAAGCTACTTCCTGCCTTCAGGTGCCCAGCTTTCATTTTGATTTGCAAGATTGTTTCGGAACAAGTTCAACAGGCATTTCAATCGGAGACTTCTACGAGCGAAGGGGCATCTGACGAACCGAGGGCGACTTACGCCACAATGGCACGACGACCGCCACCTGCTGCACCTTAGCATTCAATGCCAATTCATTAAGACACCCAAACGGCGAAGCATTCCCGACATCGGGTGTAGGTCCGCGCTGAACATAGTAAACCGAGGAAAACGGAGGTGTTGCGAATGGCCGACCGAAAACCACACTGCCACTACGCCATGAGGCCGACCATGTCTACCAGAGCTGCCCGTACCAATGAATTGGCCTGCGAGGGTTCGTGCAGAACGACCCTCGACCACGTCTCGAGGAGCGACCGCGGGACATTGAGGATTGTCTTCGGCGGCTTTTGTCCCTGGTGCCGACATTACCCCGAAGCCCTTGATCCCCATCACCTCGACGGGAGGTAAGCACGAAAAAGCAGGTGAGCACCAATGCAATGACAGTTGATTTGGTGTCGGTTGTCGTCCAAGGACAATACCTAATAATTTGCTGACACCAATTATTTGTGTCCACTCCATGAAGCACACAATTTCCTACCTTGACGGAGAATGCCGCTGAGTGACTTGAAGAAATAGAATGGTTGGTTGTTCTCAAAAGTGGACACAAAGCATCACCCGTCTTCACTTTACCGCACGAGACTTCCACAAGTTGTAGTGGTCGCGGGATGCAGAAGAAATCACTATACCAAATGGAAGTGAAATGGCTTGGATAACAAAGAAACATTATTGCCAGCCATCAAGTCAACAGTAAAGCAACCCCGGGCCTGAATCAATTGAACAAATGTTGGAAAAGCTTTTGGAGGGGCAGAAAACAATCAGCGAGGATATCAAAGAAATCAAAGTCACCCAGACGTCCTTTTCTAAGCAATTGACCACGGTCAACGAAAAGATATTAGAGATGGAAGTCACCCTAAAGAGTGTGCAAAAAAATGAAGAAAAGATTGAGCGACTTGAAGAGACGCTAAAAACCATGGAATCGGTTATTCGTTTGCAACAAGAAAAACTAAACGACTTAGAAGATCGAAATCGTCGAAACAATCTTATCGTGTTCGGCATTCCAGAAAGCGCCAACGAGACAAACGACGAGATAAAAAGAAAAGTTTTGGTTGGCGTTTTTGAGGAGCGCCTCGGTGTGAAAGTAAGCACTGTTGAAAGAATACACAGACTTGGAAAGAGACGCGAGAATAAGATTCGTCCAGTCATCATGAGGCTTTTTGATTACAACGAAAAAATAGAGATATTCAAGAATTGTAAGAAACTGAAAGGGAGCAATATATCAGTTTCAAATGATTTCTCTAAAGCTACATTACGAAAACGAAAACTTTTGTGGGAGAGTGCAAAAATAGAAAAAGACGGGGGCTCGAGGGTCAGGCTTGTGCACGACAAGATTCTGGTTAATGACGCAACATTTGTCTGGGACGACGAGAGTGCATGCAGAGTTAGACTTGACAAGGAAAAGGCAAACGAAAATGAAATCGCATGACAATGCGAACAAAGAACTAGGGATTTTACTTTGATCAATATCAATGCACGCAGTCTCGTAAATAAGGTAGCTCAATTTGAACATCTTCTTATCTACCACAATCCTGATGTAGTTATTGTTACGGAAACTTGGTTGCGGCCGGAGATAGAAGATTCTGAGATAATTCCTCCTGCTTACAAAATTATTCGTAAAGACCGCGATGCACGTGGGGGCGGTGTTGCGATTGTTATTAAAAAGGGAATAGAGTTTGTAGCCATGGCTGATAACCCTGTTAATGAAAGTGTTTGGTGTAGAATACAACTGTGTGGTGCATCTTGTGTGATAGGAGCAGTTTATAGACCCCCTAACGCCCCTTTGTCATTTTTAGAGTCAATTCAAGATTACCTGTGTAATACTATCCCTGCAAACACGCGTGTCATAGTAGCAGGAGATTTTAACCTGCCTGGTATACAATGGGAAAAGCTAGAAATAGGAACAACTGATGTTAGGCATTGCGAGACACTATTAGATATTGCATTTAGTCATGACCTCACGCAAATTGTGACTGAGGTAACCAGGGTCGGGCCATCTACACAGTCAATATTAGATCTCGTATTCATTGACAACAAAATCACCCAGTATGATGTTTCCGTACTTGATGGAATTTCCGATCACAAACTCGTTTTACTTTGTATAAAGCAGGGCTTGCCACCAAAGCGCGAGAAAAGACAAACGATTCTTGTCAGAGACTTTCATAAGGCTGATGATGTAAGCATCTTAGACCATTTAGAATTGTCTTTGTACTCGTTTGATGGGGCAACTGACGTTGACATACTCTGGAATAAATTTAAATCCATAATTAACTTTTGCATAGAAAACTTCGTTCCACAGCGGGTCAAAACAGTAAAAAAGCGAAACCCTTGGGTAAACCGTGAAATAATCCAGCTAAAACGAAAAATAAAACGTAGAAGAAAGAACAAAACAAAAAATAAAACGGAGATTTCTCGACTTTCGCTGACCCTTAGGGACAAACTGGCCGCCGCTAGGGAAGCTTATTATTCAAAGACACTCACCCAATTTATGAAGGACTCCCCCAGCGGTTTTGGCGCCATCTTGCCCCATCACACGAGAGGATTCAGTATGTAGTCATTGACGAACAAATAATTACCGACCACACAGAGGTCGCTCAAAAGTATAACGATTATTTCCACTCTGTGTTTGTTCCTCCGGAGTCTTCTTTTTCTTACCCCAGCATGGTGAGCGTTGATGAGCTACCAGCCATGCCAGATATTATTTTGTCGGAACAGGGAATTTTTTCTCTCCTTCTTAATATCGATACAAAAAAGTCAGCGGGTCCCGATGGCATCCCAAATGAATTCCTGAAGCGCTACGCGGAGTGGGTGTCAAAATATTTGCTGATTATTTTTAAGGCGTCACTTGAACAGCACAGTTTACCTTCCGATTGGCTAACGGCGAGAGTGGTGCCTATCTACAAATCGGGAAACAAACACAGTGTTGAAAATTATAGGCCCGTTTCAATTACTTGCGCGTGTTGTAAGATGCTAGAGCACATACTATCAAAAAGCTTGTCCACCTTCTTTGAGAATTCCAAGATACTTAATCCTAACCAACATGGTTTTAGGCGACAACTGTCAACAGTAACTCAGCTTGTTCAATCAGTCCATGACTTTGCAAAAATTCTAAATGAAAGAGGACAGGTTGATGCGGTATGCTTGGACTTATCAAAAGCATTTGACCGCGTCCCACACGCAGAGCTTCTTAGAAAGCTACTCCAACTAGGTGTTAATCTAAACGTTATCAAATGGATTAAATCCTACCTAACAAATAGAACACAGTTTGTAGAAGTGAATGGCGCAAAATCAGGGACTTTAAGTGTAACATCTGGCGTACCTCAAGGATCTGTGCTGGGTCCCATTTTGTTTTTGAGTTACATAAATGACATAGCAGATAAGCTCGATCCTTCCCTCACTGTCCGCCTGTTTGCGGACGATTGTTTAATTTATTCAAGAATCTCAAGTCAAGAGGACCAGGTCAAACTAAACTTAGCATTAAAAGTTATCAATGATTGGTGCACGGAGTGGAAAATGAAAATAAACTACAAAAAAACAGTGTATGCAAGGCTAACAAACAAGACTAAAAACATTTTGTTGTTCGATTATGAATTTGATGGCACGCCTTTGGCGCGCGTCAGTAACTTCAAGTACCTGGGGGTTACTATAACTGAAGACCTGAACTGGAATATGCACATAAATAACATCTGTTGCTCAGCTGAAAGAAGACTGTGGTCATTACGACGTAAACTAAAGGGCGCCTCATCGGAAGCTAAATTAGCTGCATATTTAACCCTAGTGCGTCCCGTACTGGAATATGCAAGCGTAGTATGGGACCCGTTCCGAAACTACCAAATAGACAAGATTGAAAGAATTCAGAGAAGGGCAGCCAGGTTTATATTGTCAAAATACAGGACGACGGACTCAGTCACTGATATGCTAAAACAGCTAAACCTACAGCGTCTCGAACAACGCCGAAAAATAGCCAGACTGAAATGCATTTATTCAATGCACCGGAACTTATTCAACTTTGACGTCCAACAATACATAAAACCAAGATCATCTCGCTCACTTCGAAGCAGCCATCCGGATCAGATCACACCAATAATGGCACGTATAGATGTATTCAAATATTCATTTTTTCCTCGAACCATAGAAGATTGGAACTCTCTTCCTCATGAAATAGTGAACATGGACTCATTGAATAGTTTTGAAAATAACGTGCTCGCTTATCTTGCGTCCTCCAGTGGTAGCTGGTCATAATATACTGACTGTTATTATTTTGTTACATATTATGCCTATGTGTTTTTGTTTGTACACCTGTGTTTTTGTATACGGGCGTGTGCAGTGGCCAGGACATCGGCCACATATGATTTTCTTTTGTACCACCCTGTATCGGCCTTCGGGCTAACAGTATAAATAAATAAATAAATAAAAAAATACATGCCCGAGCTTGCTGCATTGACGCCGAAAACTACCAAGAAAATTTGCTGATTAAAAGCCAGCCCTGCAGCTTCAGTGCATCAGATGTCAGTGGCCGCACATAACTTATGATTACAATACGGCATCAGTCGGTCAAAGTTGCCACTTGACCAAACTGAACACCGACGTGCCAGCAGCGTCATCCGACAACAAGGTCCACAGATACTACGGCTGAACGCCTGACACGAAACTGTCGCAGAAAGAAATCGTTATGGAACCATTTGCTAAAAATCAATATTTATGTAATCAAGTGGAAACAAACATAATTGATACACTAACCAAATAAAAATATTTCCTCGTGCCATTACTACGCCTTCAGAGTCTATACACCAAGATCTGTGTTCACTGCTAGCGCTGGACATTTTGAGGACACTCGCATCTCTGACCCTTCAATATTAATTAATGGGATATACCAGACTGGCAGACTTGTTGCATGGGCCTGCACTTGTTCCACCTCTCCTGAACATGTGGTGCATCCGAAAACCAACTCCAGTGATGTGAAAATGCTATTTATTCATTTATTCCCTCCATGGACCTTTGTAGGCATTGCCGAGAGGACACTTAATGAATGTTACATGGTAGTAACATTCAAACACACTGCTGTCACTTGTTAATTGTAAAAACAAACACACCTCTGAGCATATAGTTTAATTGTATATGTTGAAGCATTGTTCTATAGCAGGACACTTCCTACACATATGACACAATATACCCTTTGGAAAACCCAATCAAGCAACACAACTGTCACCATTTTTTTCGGCGTAAAGCGCGCGAATGGGCCCAAGTTCACGTCGAACTTTAATGCTGTATTCAAGTCCAATAGGCGCTGAGCCGAGTTCATAGTGATGGCGGACATAACATTCTTGTCGAACAAATGCCCAAAGTATGAAGGCCTTTGGTAATTAGAGTAGTAGCTACTGGAATTCGTTTCATCACAATTTGGCAAAGGCAAAGCCTACAGTCTTTGTGAGTCAATATGCACGTTGGAGAGAGGCACAGGACAACGTTTCATCAGAGTGCTCGTCTGCACAGATTTATCACACACTTTCACTCTGTCTTTCTCAATTGGCTCGAGGGGCTGTGCCAGTTGCCCTTTTCCAAGTTACTGTGATATGAAGTATAGGCAGCCCTCACTTTTGAAAAAAATCATACTGAAGAGACCTAAAGGAATGGTAGCCAACATTTTTCAACAAGACTGCTCTTCGGTCAAGGGATAGACACGAATATGAATCATCTTATTCAGGTTATTAGATCAAGTAAATAATTGACAGACTAACACAATGCACTCTTGATAAAAAAAGTATTGCTTCAATAGATCCTACGAAAGAGAAAAATTTGCAGTTAATCTATGCGTACACCAAAACTGTTGTTCTTATGGCAAGTCGAATAGCTTCGAAGCAGGCGCCGGCAGCGACTTATTTATCCCCACACTCAATAAAACGTCATCCTCGCAGCTGAAAATAAGTGTGCAATTTGCACTCAAAAAATAATTAAGAAAAGCGATGGAAGATCGAATGTAGAATCGTCGATTGGCACAAAAGGTTCAAGATCGGAGGAGCTTCCTAGCTAAAAGTTGCTATGTTTATTCGGTGACGCAGAGCTGAAACAACTTCCTCTAGGCCCTAACGCGACGTATACCTTTCGTTTCGATTCTCAGATATTCTAACGTTCAAACAAAGCTAGAAAAATTCGAATACTGTAAACGACTTAATTTTCGCGGGATCAAATTTTCGCGAATCGGGCCAAAGATGAAAGTTTGAAATTATTCGCGGGTTCTAATTTTCGCGAATTGAGTGTAGCTTCCGTAGCGTTTACATATTGCCCGAATAGTTCGTGGGACGTTTTTTCGCGAATTGTAGGCGATTCGCGAAATTCGCGAAAATTTAGTCGTTTACAGTATTTTATGATAGAGCTATACTGTGAACTTGTTGATAAGTACAAAACGTAAAGATCGCAGGAGCTTCCTCGCTAAAAGTTGCTGTGATTATGCAGTTACCTAGGGCTGAAACAAATTCCCCTACGCCCTACGTCCGACGCATACATTTCGCGTCGATTCTCAAACATTCCAACGTTCACACAAAGTTAAACGAATGCGAGAATTTTATGCTAATGCACTCAAAGCTCTGTCGATCCTCGAACACATCCGGAAATCCGAGCACCGATACGGCTTTTAATATCCAAATGATCCAGAGCGATCTTGCGCGAAAAGGGTATAAAATCTCATTCCTTCATATTTTCACAATATACCTGCGACAGCGAGCAGGAAAAAGCCCGAAGTCGTCGGAAAGCAGCTGCACATCACGGCTACCGCGCACCGAACACACTCGCATCCACCAGCTCTGGGCGCTGCCATCTTACCAATGACGTCACGGCTCTTGTGAGGTCACGTGACTGGTGATCACTTTTGCGTACAACATGGCGGCAACCGGGGCGGGGGGAGGGGAGGGGTGCCACTTCCGAACTTCCGGTTTATCACTCTAAGCCCCTCTACCTCGTTGCGACGAAGCAGGCTACGTAAGCGGCAACCCAGGCGGCTAGAGAGCGAAACATAGCGTGCGACATCCCGTACCACCCTCTCCCTCTTCTGGTTTTTCATGCTCTTGTTCGTTCTTTTCTTCTCTCTTTTGCCTCTTCTCTCGCTCAGACGTGGCGCGCCGGTAGCGCCGGCTGGTAAGCTCTCCCTCTCCGAAACTCTGGGAAGCTTTCCGAAACTGCGCATGCACCAGACGTCAGCCACAACGGAAATACGAGGTTGGCTGCGCCGCACGTCGCCGGCTAAATTAGCGGATTTTCGTGACTACGGGCATCTTAGCCTTTGTTCGCCGGTTTACTTAGTTAATTAATTTATTTAATTCGTATACCTCAAAGCGCTATTTCAGGCATTGATTATTAATCATTTTGGTGGTATTACATTCTAATATTCGACATCTGGTCTCTCTAGATGATACTAAAGAGACCCGCATTGTTTTCTCACAACCGAGAATGAAGCGGTATTTCCCTTCAAGTTCCCAGAGGGGTCTGTTCGTTGATTTGTGTCGTCGGCAACGCCGCCCCCCCCCCCCCCCCTTTTCGTGCTTCAATTTGTCAAAAGAAAACGCGTTTCCCTAGCGTGATGATAAATTTCAAACCAGGTAATCTAGGGAACATGGTATTACGCAAACCCTTGAAGCCACCATGTCTACGCCCGAAACTGTATGAAGATTAGGGACCTTCACGTGGCAGACCATTATCGAAAGCCATGCACCCTTCCGTGTGTGCTTTATTGCGGCCCAAAATGCTTTCCTAATAGAATACATTCTAAATAGCTCATTTCACTTAATGCGCATGCAGCCCCATGTTCTCCCCTAGCGGTGTTCAAAAGAAAGTCGCGTTTTCATATAGCGCCGAGGTAGAGGGATTCCCTCAGGGTATAGAGATGCCGGATTCGCCAAGATAGCAGAGACTGCTCTCTGTCTGGCTCGAAGGCTGTCAACGACGAATGATGGCGGTAACCACCCCTCTAAATTTAAAGCAAATAACTCCGAGGCTGCGCGGCAGCCATTCAAACTATATAGAAGCAGTCGGGTCCAAGTTTGTTTGATTTTCTCAGAGTAAAATGTATTCCTCGCCAAAGTGTTTGGGCGTACTATAGAGCGTTTCGATTAAGGCAGGACTATTTTTACTAAGTGGTTGCATTACAGTTTTTGTTTGCTCATTTTTTGTTTCCTTTCGATCGTCCCCCTAAAATAAGTTTGCTGAGAAGCGAGATCCACGCGTCAGTGAGTTCTACGGGGATGACACCGATAAGGCAGCGAACCAGACAGTCCATATGGCCTCCAGTCATGTAGTACGCCTTGGGCGTACACTCTCTGATAGCCAGCGTCATCTCTTGCACCACTTCGTTCGGATCGTCCCTTGCAGAGAGATTGAGAAAGGCATCGCATATACGCTTGAACTTCGCCAACTTCTCCTTGGTGATGCTTCGTTGTACATCGGCGGGAAGGTGCTTGGTGTCGGCCTCAAGCATGTCGTGAGCTGTGTCGGGGCTGGTAATTCTTGTCCTGAGAATACAATAAATATAATAACTCTTGTGTAACATCTCCTTCGAATATTTTAGCGTACAGGCGACTTTCACATTGATTGGCATGAGTTGTTAATAAAACTTTTTTTTTTTGCGAAGAACAACAGTCATTGCGTTGCAAATGGAGTCTGGTGACTTTTCACATTCAGCGTTCACTAGAATTCGACTCAAGCATGTAAACAATTAAAACAGTAGAAAAAGGGGGGGGGGCGATATATTCTTCAGATAGCACTGCAATAAGATACAAAATCACATGACGAGCAAAGCATAAACAGTTTGAAAAGAAAACCCGAAATGTAATGTGAAGGCTTTAATAGACACAAAGGCCATCGGCTTCTTTTAAACTGGGAAAGTATGCGAGAAAATCAACAAGTCTTACACAATGGAAGGAAAACACAACATAGCCAATGTTGCATAACTAAAGATACAAGCTTTCCCTTTGCTTAGAGTTGCACATTATGGAATGTCGGCCTTGAACAATTGTCCTGAAAGTTTTAAGTTGGTAACAATCGTTGCACGACATCAAAATAGTCGATATGTGTATTTACAGGCCGCCATAAATCAACATGTTGCGGTAGTGTGAATTTTATAATCATCAAGCTACCAGCACGTTTGTTTCCCATCAGACTTATGGATGACTGTGGATATCTTATTTTATGTGCAACTCATTCTGATAGTATGACGTGTATATTTGGAGTAGTTCTTTTTTGGGAGGGGGGTGGTTGGGGGGGGAGCGGATGGCCCTTTGGCGGAGTTTGTGGCTAGGGGTCCTTGGAGCAGTGAACAAGAAGGAAATTTAGTAAAATAATTCAATAAACATGTGTAATAAAATGTCTTTCGTTTTACTTTTTGGTCATTATGTGTTAGAAGGAACGAAGATGACCTCAGTATACTCCATCCATAACGTGAAAATTTAAGGTATGATTTAAAACTGGCTGCATCTTTGGTCATTCTGCCGGATGTGTTTGAATGCGGTAGCTTTATAGGCTGGGTGGTGCTCTTACCCAGGCAGCACAAGACGTCGAGATGACGTCGAAATAAGGTCCTCAACTTTGGGCGACGTCGAAGTGCTTAACAAACTTTTTATCAACGGCATTGTTACGTCCACATGAGAGGTTCCGACAACGTCAAACACGCGACGAAGTGACAACGTCATAAGCTTCACCTCGACGTCCTCAACAGTAATCGATGTCTGTTCGACGTCTTGCATGAGAAGTTTTTTGAACGTCGAGCACGAGACGTCATAAAAATGTCCTGAGCAACACCTTGACGTCTTCGACATTAATCGACATCGGTTCTATGTTTTCTCCGGGAAGTTCTCTGAACGTCTAGCACGAGACGTCCCAACAATGTCCTGAGCAACACCTTGAAGTCATCGACATTATTTGACGTCAGTTCTACGTTTTTTTTCGGGAGGTTCTTCAGATGATGAGCGCGAAACGTCCCAACAATGTCTTAGCAACACCTTGACGTCCTTGGCAATAATAGACGTCAGGTCTACGTTTCCTCCGGGAAGTTCTTTGAACCTAGAGCATGAGACGTCCCAACAATGTCCAGTGCAACACCTTGACGTCATCGACAATATTCGACGTCATTTTTACGTTTTTTAAAGGTTCTTGTAACGTTGAGCGCGAGACGTCCCAACAATGTCTGCGCAGCACCTTGATGTCATTGGCAATACTAGACGTCAATTCTTCGTTTTCTCCGGGAAGTTCTTTGAACGTGGATCACGAGACGTACCAACAGTGTCCGGAGCAACACCTTGACGTCATCGACATTATTCGACGTCAGCTCTACGTTTTCCTTTTCGGGAAATTCTTTCAACGTTGAGCGCGAGACGTCCCAATCGTGACTGAGCGAACACCTCAATCACTCCAAATAAGCGCCTCATAGAGCCCAAGGTGCTGTCACATCCCTTCTAAAATTTCTCGTCAATGTCAGCATTTTTTATACTGTGCATGCAATCTACATTTCAACCTGGCTGAGCTGCTGAAATCTCTTACAATATTATCATTCTCGTGAATGTTGTTTTAGCAGGAATTGCTTAAAAAGCCGAGAATTCACAACAACAAAAAACAGGATTTAGCTAGGAGTCCGCGGGGCTGTTTACAGCATTATTAGCGTTTCTAACTTAATATCAGCGTCTTTGAAGCTGTAAGAGAATGACAATAATCTGAGAGATTTCTGCAGCTAAGCCAGCTTGAAGGGTGGACAGCATGCACAGTATCGAAAACGTTGTCATTGACGAGAAATCTCCAAAGTGATATGACAGGTCCTTGAGCACTATAGGACGCTTGTTTAGGGTGACTCCGAATTACACCTAAAACTGTCTAACCATGGAAGTGGTCGAAATTACCGTCACTAGGAAGAAGACCGTTCCCGGGGCGCTTGGGGGATTTAGCAAATGGGCTATTCCGTCCGAATATACGTGCTTTCGCGAACATTCCTTTGAGCAACGAAGCCACCAGATTATGATGACTCCATCGTTCCACGGTGACCCATGTCGAGACCGGTGTCAATTGATATCCCGTTCAGACTAGACGTATGCTCGACGTTTTATGGTCGTTAAATGGACATTGTGTCAACGTCGATATAACGTTATCACTTGACTTCCCGTCCAATTCGAGACGTGCGCTCGACGTTCTAAGGTCGTTAAGTGGGACATTATGTCGACGTAAAATTCACTCTTTTCTCCAGACATTAGCCTTTCCATATTACGTCGAAGGGACCTGACGTTCAGACTTTAGACGTTCTTTCGACATGTGGTTCCTGACGTCATCACCTTCTTCCGAAGTCTTTTCGACGTGTCTGTGCTGCCTGGGTAGTTTCGGGTGGTGCCTAGGGGAGGGTTTTGTATAGAAACAGATTACGTCACGCCATTATCTCGTTGTGACGCTGCGCACCCTTTTCTTCACCACCACCTGGATACAAAGCTTCTGCGCTGAGTTTTCTGGGTCACCACGAAAGGGGATGCACACTTCCCTGCCCTTTCCATTCTCCTCATTCGACGTGCTCTTTCTACGCCAACTGTTTCCGCTTCTTTCTTTCTTGTCCTTTCCACCTCTTTCCGATCCGTGCATTTTATCCCAACAACCGCTTCTGCTCCTCCCGTTCCTGCGTGCTGGGTCCAAAGCTTAGTTAGCAGCGCAGTCAACGTTCACGCCCTTGACCGGTGTTCGATCCCTGACACCGGTTGCCCTTTTTCCAGATCGTTTAGCGGCTACCTACTAACCGACCTACATAATTCGAGCTTAAGCGGCTCTCACGGTGTTTGCGCTTGCCCTTACGGAGCTACCGAATTACCGCTTTAAATTTCGTAGTGAACTTTAAGAGGCGAGAAATCTCACCTTGTGCAGTGTAATACCGAATCTGACCAGGCGAAGAGCGCCCGTGACGTCGATTCCTCCACTCTACGCTTCTGTCGTCCTACTGACGTCACCTGCGGCACGGAGACGTGGGTAGCAGAGCAGGCGCAGGACAGAGAGATGAGCGTCAAGGTCGCGCTTCGCCGGTTGCTTTCCTGGTGTACTAGGATTACAATTTGCCGTCCCATAGAACCAGCAACTTGTTTCTCTTCATAACATACTCGCGTCCCGACTCTACTGCACAAAGATTAAGCGTAAATTCTACAATTACATTGTGTCAAGCATAAAAATAAAAATAAAATATAAACCGTGAACCAGTGGTGTTGTCTTTGGTTACGAAGCATTTGCGCGATTACGGCTCTTTTCTATGACCCCTATGGCCTCCAAATTAGCACAACCGCTAAAAACGCCCTAAAGCAAGTTCCGTGTTTAATTTTACTCCTTCTATAAGCGACACCCTGTATATAGTTCCACGTATTCAATATTAGAGTGGGTGCTATCAACGCATTGTCAATGCCAATGCCGTCATGCATGTTCCACTCGCGGTTGGTTGCACGAAACATACAGAACACGACACTACGGTAGGTCAGTTGCGTTGATTAAAGATGACACCCTTTGACACACATCAACCATCATTCCTGAAATAGACTAGAAAAGATATCCTTCCAAAGGCGAAGAAGTTGTACTCCGTCTTCTAACGGTTTCGCCTTCCCTCCCTCTCGGCCAACGTACCTACCCCTAATTTTGTGACATGTCCTACCCCTGCCTGTTTCTTGCCGTCTTTCGCGTATATTACTCGAAGAAGGGCGGCCGCCCGAAACGTTGTTGATACCTCCTTGTCCGCGTATTTTTTCGAGAACCACAACCTATATATCACTTGGGATTACGTGTTTCGGCTCATTGTGCTCGGCAGCGCCCCTGTCTCTTTGATGTTTGAGTGTAATGATCGTTACGTAAAAATACATATGACTATCGTTTGACGTCAAATATCTGACTAACCTGGAGATAAAAAAGCTTATATATATACATATCGACCCAGTGTATCTAAGAATCACCGAACCAACCTTGTTGTAACGTATCCGGCCAGACTCCCAAATTTCAATAATATTCTAACGAAACACTTTAATATCTTACAGCAGAACGACAAACTTAACACCTTGTTTCCTGAGCCACCAAGAGTGTTTAAGGCTGTTTTTTATTTTATAAATAATACACTTTAAGAGTCAATCTATATCTTTTCGGATTTTTGCCTTTCTGTACGTCATGTAATTAGGGTAATGTCAAATAAAATTTAAATATATTTGTCTTGGGAGCATAATCGTTGAGAGAAAAAAATGCGTTCCATGGACTTTTGGGGCGCAGGGGTATCAAAATCTCAGCCAGTATTACGACAATATTTCTGTGTCTACGCATCAGCCCAAACTCACGAAACATACACGAAACAGACAAAAATGTAAAAATGCCAACCCTTTCAGCGGTCTTCGTCTGTTTCTTCTGCCTTATTCGAAAACAATAATCTTCTAACCCCCGCCCCCCCCCCCGGGCCAGTACCAATACGTAAGATAAAAACGTCAGTATAATTAAGTAAGGTAAAGGTGATAGAGATATTTGAATGTCAGGATAAGGTTCACTTCAACTGTATAAATAGAGTTTTCAGGAGAGAGTTGAAGACCTAGAGGCGGTGTCTCACACCGTTTACGCCTCGTTTGCTAATGATGGCGTGCGTCGCTTACAATGTGGGCGCCTGGGTGTATAATAAAAAAGACTCATAGAACAAATTCTCAGCTACAACAAAAAGTATTTTTCTAATTTTTGACAAATTGAAAAAGTGTGGTGGATGAAACTTTTGGCTATTTATAAAGTTCCGGGCCCCGATGCTTTTTCTGACTCTTAATTAGGCCGCTTCTGTGTAAACTGCATGAACTGGAGGTTTTGTCATTTAATTCAACCGCTACAGAACGAGGTTTAGAAAATTTAACACGTGCAATTCAATTGGGCGGTTTCATTTGGATTCAGGCAACGAGGTGCAGTCGTATTTTTTATTTTGCTTCAAATTGTTATATTTCGTAACGCATGTTTCAAGAAGAACAATCTTTTTATATTAATGTCCTGACATGAATAGTTTCCACGAAACAAAATCTCGAAGAAACGGGAAAGAACCACGAGGTTTTGATGATTGTCATGTGTGGCGCTTTTGAATCGCTCTCAATCTCAAAGTACTTAAAAGAGAGTGTCTATATTTGTTTAATGTGATATATGTGCAAGTAGGTAAAACAACATTATAACTACTATTTACTATTCGTCGCTCCAATCTTTGTAAAAATTCCCTAACATGCCTCCGCGAACAACTGTGACCTAATTTGTTGATTTTGTTTGGAGTCGACTATGTTTAGCATCGCTTTTAAAATAATACCTCGTGTAGAACCTTTCGTTGCCTTCCAAACTAAGCAAAGCTAAACGACTTCAATTTCTCACGTTAACATACCACACAAGTTTGGAGTTACAGGAAGTAATTTGTTTATATCAATTGCGTTCGAAACGTTATATATTTTTGGGGGGTTTGATGGTGGCTTTTCTTGCGCATGCCCCGCTGAAACATAGCCGCTATTTATTACGATATAGACCAACAAGCGGCCCTGACGTCACACAGCTGCGGTGGCGCTGTCGACGGCACTGCGCATGCGCAGACGCTTCGCTTCACGCGAATTCGGTTTCTGCGCACGCGCAGTGCCCACACCTCATGTCGGCAAACGCGGGCTTGTTTGTAAACAGCGTGTCGGTCTATAACTTAGCTTTCTGTTATTTTTTTTTCGTGCAAGGGCTCTAATGGATGACACGGAAAACCAAGAGTAGTTATTGGAATGGAACTGAAATTCTTTGGAAATGAACGTTTGTAATCTGTCTTAACAAAACAGTCAGATATCAAGAATTTAGCGAGCTGAAGCTAAAAAGAAAACCCGTCGTAATGGAAAGCGCCAGAACTTAATACAAAAGTAATATTGTGCCAAAAGCAAGCATCTCTTCAGGCTTTCTAGATTATGTGGCTACAAACTGGGGTAGAGCAGGAGATGACTAAGCTGGGGGGGGGGGAGGGAGGGGGGAGAGAAAGAGACGTCAGAGGGCCGAGCCTTGATTGGAAGGACTAGTGGGTAGACGGAAAGGCTAGCTGGCTTTCTCTTAGCCCACTGTCTCGCTCCGATTAGAGTGACCCAGTATGGCGCCTTTGGCGCGTCTCGGACTGGTGTCTTTAGCGTCCTATCTCGCCCATATATCCAAAGTGGTCCCGATGTGGCGATAATCCACATCACAGAAGCCGGATCGTCCTGCTTTCGGATGTCGCGATTCTCGCAGTTGGCCGTAGAAATGCTGGCGAAAAGCACGGGCGAATGCCAGTGTCGCTGTCGTCGCGGCGTCCCAACTTCTGGCTGCCAAAGCTTCCGTGGACTACGACACTAGAGAGCGGACCTGCTGCAATACAGGCGTCCGCCACGAGCACCAACCCTGCTGGGAAACCGCTAGGATCGCGACCGGCGACAGCGTGGCACTTCTATGACGTTATCGGGAGGAAATCGAGGGACCACTTTTTTTTTTTTTGACGCGGTAAATTCATTATTTGGAGACGGGTTCCAGGCATCATAGAACAAGCGCGTCGTCTGTTCCTCTTGCAGTGTCTCACTTTTGAACACTGGACGCATGTTCAAACTGTAAGTAGAGGCAAATGCAGCTAAAGCCATATACGCATTAGAATAATTCGGGGCGTGAGTAGCCCCGAGCGTTTCTTTACCGCTCCACAGTCAATATGACAATGCGGCATTAGGCGATAACAGCTCCGAAATAACCAATCAGAAAGCAAGAACCTGAACATAACAGGTCATACCCTGCGTTTCTCACCGTGTCAGTGACTATAGCCTTTGCGTCTACCCTCTATCCTTTCAACCAGAGCTCGGCGATCTGACGTCCCCGTTCGTTGTTATATCCTCCTGTCCCAGAGTTTCTTTCTCTATTGGAAGCCTGTGAAAAAACCGTAGCGCTACCGTGCGGCTCAAAGATTAAGCATTCCACATATAGACAACGGCCGAACTGGCATAGATATACAGTTTAGCTGCCAACCTTAGTATACAATTAATGTCACCTTACCTGAGCTCAACGCCATACAAACTAGGAGCGGCGCGCACCCCTATAGGTGTTGCACGCTCCCAATAATGGCGTGCAGAAATTCAAAACCGAGCGTACCTGTACACCCAAGGCTCAATGGTGCTGACGTGGACTCCACTGTCGTAGTACTGCCGACGGAGTCCATCGGCCAGTGAAATGCAGGCGTGCTTGGTCATGCAATAAATTGGCGCTAGTGGGAGGGTATCTCGACCTGGGCATGGGAGATGCAACCAAGAAAAAAATATATATTTCTGAAGTTGGAGGTGTTAAATGATAACGAGACCTAACTTTTTTTTTCTTTTTTTCATTTTGGCAACAAATAATCGAAAGTTCGAGTAGATCATTTCCGCCGTCCCGTTACGTTCACTGTAATGCGCTACAACATATGGAATTCTACAGACAAGCAAACGGCGCGGTTGCGCAGTAGTGGTGTCTGCTTTGAGGAAAGCGTAAGGAAGGATGAAAAACGGTTTGTAAAGAAGTCGCTAGTGTTGTTAAACTTGTCCATCCAAGCACGTATACGATTAATATATTTGTCTAACCAACGCAAAAGAGGCGATCTTTTTTATGCAAGTTTTTGCGTTTTGAATTTGATCACGTGAGAAAGAAGTTTCGAGCTTTTGAGCAAAAAATCATTGTTTGAAATCCCAGAGCTTAAACTCTACGTCTTATATTTTCTGAAATATCAAAAACAAAATGAATCCAGAGCCGAATGTTTTTTCTTTTAAAGACGAGCATAGGCACATTTGCTGATAACTTATTGTTTTACGCGCACAAAAAAAAAGACAAAAAACCTCGGTTCGTTGATTGTGGCAAAAGGTGCATTGTAACAACCCAAAACGCATTTTAAAACATGAACCTTAACGGGTCGAGAGCAAGATCCAACTAATTACTATCGAGCCATGTAACTTCTTCACACAGAGATCCTAGGTTTCATTGTCTCCCCTGACCGTTTCCATCTCAATAAGCATGGTGCACGCGTACGCTCATGTATCACTACAGAATGATGCACGTTACAAACCCCAGGCCAGCAGTGGTCCTCAACTGACTAACTTTGTCATATGCAGCGGAGACTTCAGACGCCCATTGGATTTGACTATCTTCCCATTTTCGAAACATACACACAGCATATTTACTTTGATCCAACGTTTTCAAAGCGGATCCCTGGCCGTTTATTTAAATATTTTATATTTTTGAGCCTTCGTGCGCGATTCCTCTTTTGCGCACTTTGCGAGATATAAAGCCTTGTTTTCCGATGATGTCGAACTTAATTCTTGTTGATGAAAACCACTTCTTATTTGAAGGTGCGTACGTAATTTTTTTTTCTTTCTAAATTCTGAAGCGTGGAAAGTTCAAGTCGCTGGGCCTTTATTGTTTATGATTTTTTCAGTGATGGAATATCACGTACAAAAACACATCGAACACATCGAACGAATTTGAAGGTGCCCTGTTGACACTGTCTGATAAATCCCATCAGCTCTAGTGGAGGCTGCGTCTGGACTTAATGTAAAACGAAGTATAGTTCTTTCTGATTTCATGCTGCAACCCCTGAAACCGAATCCGAGTCTGCTTAGATTCGGATTGCCCGAATTGCGGACTCGTGTAGCTACCAGAAAAGAGCTTACGAGCCTTTCCTGGAGGACACTGCTTCGAAAATATACGTTTTCTATATTTTATTTCATTTTGAAATTAGCTGTCAAAGAATCGCGGCATTCCATTGTCCAAGGTGTGACCGATTGGTGCCACAACTTCACGGAACGTAATACGCTTCATTTTTTGCGATACAATGACAGCTGTTGGGCTTATCTCAAAGTGAAAAGAAGCGTGAAGGGATATTCAGAAGGCACAGCAGGTTTTAATGGTCCATACAGTTTACTGTCAGCAATGCAAATAACGTCGCATATTCATATTTGAGAGTGTCCCAAATAGCACGCATGGGGATGGCATAACTTGGCAGAAACATGGCAATCCTAGGGTCCTAATTTGGGCAGTGCAGTTTGCTCCAATGCGCTAGATAGTGCCAGAGTATATTGGCATTTTTATGACTCTCCTCTGGCTCGCGACATGACTGCTAAAGTGCAAGACTCTAGTCAAAACTGCCACTTATCAAGTGAAGAACCAATAGTGAAGCCTTTATCTGGCACTTGTTTGGCAGTCTAGGCCCAAAGATGGCACATAAAAACCAAAAACCAGAAGATGAGGTATTGACAGACGACGACAAGGAGTATAATGAGAACGTCTAAAACACAGCTAAACCTTTATCAATTACAGGACCCTTTTTACAGGGTTGAAAAAGAAGAAAGGATGCCCTAACTCTTGCGATTGCCAGAGTTAGGGCAACCTAACTCTGGCAATTGCTCGGCGATTTAGGCCCTAAGATGCCAGATGCCTTCCAGCTACCTGCAGTGAAGCGGAACTTTGGCACTTGTATGGAAAGCTAGGGCCAAATTATCCCGACTCTCGCCAAAGAAGGTCAAGTGTGGCTCTACCCTTGCTTCTTTTAACTTTTTTAAGGCCCCACATGTTCAGATAAGAAACAAATTCGGCGCAAAGCACTGTGATACCTGGGCATGAATGCCGCTTTCTATACTACTGAAGCGTCCTCTATATAGTAACTTATTTGAAATTGTTAAGTAGAGCTCAACTATTTTGCGAAACAAGCTCGAAAAATTATGCTGGCTTAGGTCATTCAATTGAATAACCACTGACCGAAGCCGCTCGAAACAATGACGAGCCTCCCTCTTGAGTCTCGAAGCAGCGGCAGGAACCTCTTGGCGACGAGGACCACGCCGAAGACGTTGACTTCGAAGGCAGACCGAATGCGAGCCATGGTCTGCCACTCGACGGGGCCCGAATTTTGCACGCCAGCATTGGCCACCACCGACCAGAGTACTGTGATTTATAAACGTAAGAAAGAAACAGTCACAGGATTTATTGCGCAACATAACTGTAGAATACCATTGTTTCTCTCATTGCACCTGCGGTGAGGGAAGCGATGCCGTTTGAGATACGGAAGGCCGCACAACAGGGGTGGTTGGAATATTTGCGTCTTCGTTTTTCCTTTATCTTATGAGAGGAACAGTTGACATTCGTTTGCATCGTCTGCTTTCGACCGAGCCCCGATGTATGCTTGTTGCGCCCTCCGAAAAGTTGCGTCACATACAAAAAATGCGATTATAGAACCTAGAATTAAGAGCAGGAGCAACTCAAACCGCAGCGTGATTGCAGTTTAATGACAGGTACCACCTGCGCATATCGGTTATTCCTGCGTGTGAGCTTCCAAACGATCGACAATATCGCCTCCCCGTAGCGCCCTTTAATACAAACGCGGATCCACACCATGTGACCCATTCAAAGCAGTTTCAAACACTTTCAAATTGAAGTATACTTCCTTCAGTTAACTTGGTATTCTGCGATGGCGTTCGCCCGTTGAACCTGGTGAGAGTTTTGGTCTTATTTTTTTACAAGACCGGAGCTACGCTTAAAATTTCACAAGTTTAACATGCACCACTAAAATACATTTTTGTTCGATCTCTGACGGCGTTACGTGCAGGCGCCGATGTTTCCAGCTACATTATAAGGAGCTAATTTATACATATCTTATTACACTTAATATTACGTGAAATTACTTATGCTTGTAATTGACGAAGCTTTGATTTGAGCATTAATCACAAATTTATTAACGGAAACTATAGAGCAGTTGTAATATTTCTAGTTCACCGTGTTCATAAGCGTTCGTTATAACAGTGAAGTCGCGGTTTTTGATTGACTGAATGTGTCTATTGTGACGAAAGAACATAAACTAAAACAAAATATTATGTAGAATGCTGATTGCAGCGCTGTAAAACGTTGAAAAAAAGTAGTGGGACAGTAAGTAGTAAGTATATAGATTTCCTGAGTGCTCAAATTCTGTGCAAAGATGTCTTTCAATGCTAATATTCGGTTTACTGAATAAGCTTGGTTGATCCTCAGCCTCAGTTATGTCGCAGCGGCCAGGACAAAAATACCGAAGAAATTATGTAGTACAGATTACGTCCCTCATAACAAATTGTTATCAAACCGGTAAACTATAGAAAAAGTTGTTTGCAATGAAACAAAAGAATCCCGAAGTTTACCAGTGAACTGTAGTAGGCATGTCCACCCATATATTGCACACATTAATTATAATTTCTACAGGCGTAGGCTTCTTTTTGTTATCTCGTGGCTATAATATGCACCCAATGGGACTGCTAACCAAAAGTCAGAGATACGAGGGAGCATAATAGAACTTTCTGTCTTAGGAATGCCAACCATAATAGCAAAAGCTATTACATATTGTGTAATATTATTTTGACACTTCATATAATCTCTCTAACCAACATATAGTTATGTGTATTTTTATATTTTCAATATTTTTTAATCTAATCTTTTTTAAAGCTACATTGTCTACAGCCAAGAGCAGACGTTTACGGGGCTCGGGAGCGCCAGCCGAAATGACTGGCTGCGCTTTCTCATGGCGCGTTGCCGCTCGTCATTTTTCGGTGCTTCCAGTTTCAACCAGTTGACCAAAGCCACTCAAAGCTTCTTCAAGCTGCAGGTTTCAAAACATTCGACAACGCATCGGCGTCTAGGTTGGCATCCTCCATTTTTGTGCACTGAAAGGAAGAGGTCGAGCATTTATTTTGAGTATACCTTAAATGAAATATTCCGAAAGAGTACATAAAAGAATGCATCACTGCAAGATCCACATTTATTTAATTTTGACGTAGAACCTTGGCGCCTGTAATAATTGGCAGCAGCGGCGTAGGGTCATTAAAGCACTTGAAGAACGTATTGGAGCTTCTGCATTTCAATATCAAAATCAGTTGCGTGTGTTTCATTCACATGCGTATTTAACTTCTCAATAACTCCATTTCATTCTACCTTTGCTATGGATGCGCCGCCACAGAATAATCCCGGCTTTTATCTTCATGGATATATAAAATCACTATATACCACTGGAAAAAAAAATACAGGAGAGCTTATTAGCCTTGGACATTCTGGGAAACCCTTGTTCATTATTTTTAATGACTGTAAAGTAACCTTCTTCCTGAACTGGTTGAAGCTTGAAGCACTGGTTCAAATCTAAAGAGGTAAGTAGCATTTCTAGTAGCCTACCCGTTGTTTGAAATGCACGTACCTCTGGAGCCCAAGTTATTCTTTACTTCTTCTAAGGCGAGCTCCACCTGGTCCTCCTTGGTGACGTTCAGCTGGAGGACGTGGACGTTCGGCGAAGACTTTAGTTCTTTCGCGTCATCGCCGTCCGAGAAGAGACATCCAGCAAACACGTAGAAGCCCTCCTTGGCCAATCGCTTGGCCAGCAACTGACCGAAGCCTGTGTCACACCCTGCACCGAGAGAACAGGATAAAACATACTAGCAGCATTTTATATCCGTAAAAATTTTGAGAGTAGATCTATCCCTTAGATCAGTGGTGCTCAAATGGGGTCCGATGACTCTTTGGGATCCACGAAGGCAATCTAGGGGTCCGCGAAGCCCAGCCTCATCAGTCAAACCCGGTGATAAAAGGTGTATTTTCTCAAATTGAGAAGAAACGTTCCAGGTTTTTCGGGTGAGTTTTTCGTGCATCTTTTGAAAAGACAAGTCTACTTCACACAGCCCTTAGTTATATTCATTTATTAAATCATTATCATAACGAACCTATACGTTTCTCTTTTCCTAACCACGAATGAGGTCCTCCATCATCTCCGCCGATCCACAAGGGGTCCGCGAAACATCCATGGTGGAGAACCGCTGCCCTAGATGAAATTAATGGGACCGCTTAAATACCTCGTGGAAACTAGAAAATTCTAACACCGAATATTTCTAAAGTTATCTTGCCGTAGTCAGTGTTTTTAAATATCAAATGTAAAATAAATTAAATTTTGAACAAGGTGAGTTCGTATCTATGGTCAGCTTCCATCATAATTTTCACATCGCTGAGACTAAACAAGCTCATTGTAAATATCATTAACTCCTTGCATATTCACGCTGTATTATGATACTTATCTGTTAGCAATACCTTGGAAGATCTCTGCGAAATCAAAACCAGAACTCAACCGTTCGAATTGGCCTGCATATGACCTATGATATTTAGCCGGTACTAAAATATTGCGATAATCTGTCACAAAATGAGTACTGAATTCATAGAAGACATTCAACTAATATATTTACATTGCTTATATTAAGCTAACATAACATGCTGGAATGCTGGTTATACTCGTGTGCTTTTTGCGGGGCTTTATTTTTTCTTTTGGTTCACCGCAAAGCGCTACATAATTCGCCCCTAGCGAGTTGTTGATAGGGCCAAAAGGTTCTTTTGACTCGATGGTGTAATATTTTTTGTTAGGTTGATGTAAATCGTTGTTATTTAGATGCACCGGTTGGATGCGGTCCAGCGGTACAACCTCCTGTCGGACTTTGATTGAGAGGGTGGACGCATTGTCATTACGCTGTAAGGTTAGCTATGTCCCGTCATGGGGCACTGTAACGAGACCAATTATGGTATCGTTTCCCAAAAAAGGTGTGCAACGTTGCAGATGTGGGCTGACAAACACTTTTCAGGACTAGTTTCTCGGCGCAGTTGGCTGTAGGTTTCGTAGCAGGATTTTAACCGGATTGCGTATTTTAAGCAGTGTGAAAGGCAAGGTTCTTTATATGTGTAAAAATATATTCACCAAGTAGGCAAATATTGGTGCCGTAGAGCAGTTCTGTGGAACTTCACTTGATATAAGGCTAGCGCAGCTGTGCGAATTCCGAAATACACAGCTGGCACGACTTCTGTCAACGGGCTTCATGAATCACACGCTCGAATTTCAGGCTTCATTTGTACCGTGGAATGTTTACACTATACCGTTCAATCATGTCTGGTACGTTTTGGTCTTGGTGCGGTTCGCTCCCAGAACAAACGACGACTTGCGAAAGAGGAAACGTTTGAATTGTTTTGATCTGTTGTTACAATTGCCGGTATTCTAAAGTTAATGATTTATAAGGCTAAAAATATGTCGGGAACTGTTTCCGCTCTCCTATTTTTTGAGCGCATGGCATCCGGCCGATTGGTGAACCCATCCGCGTGCGTCAGCAGGTATCGGTACAGACCCGGAGCAGGAGCAACTGTTCCACGATGTCAAGGGAGAGGTTGCTTAATCGAGCATCCGGTGGCTGCTGTCGATGCCCATGAAAGATATAGCAGAGCCTCTACGCATGTTTTACTTTATGTTTTCTTTTTTCCGCAATTAAATTCTATTTTTTTTCGATCTATATATATACATGTACAGGTGACGGAGGCTTGGGAAAAAACAGAATATATGTTGGCTTGATGACGTCCATTGCCGTTTCGTTTAGAGACGCGGATAGACGATAAGAAATGCAAGAAATAAATGGCAATCCTGCCACGCTAGAACAAGACAAAGCAAACAAAAAACGCACAACGGTAATAAAACACTGAATTCAAAATGTACACACCTCTAGGGAATATTGAAATATAACACAAACATATCTTTAATGAATGTGAAGTTACCGTATTAACACTTAACGTAGAATATGTTATTACATAATTTAATAACAATGGGAGGTTATGTCTTAGCATCTCCGTTCCATAGTTCGTTCTGCCTTTTGGCATTTTCCAAAAATCTCTATAGCGAACAATGTAAGAATTTGAGATGCTTGTTACAGCAAGTATTTGATAAGCTAGGCGAATATTCCTTTTTTCTTGTGGGTTTTGTATTTGAGGTGTAATCATATAGATAAAGAAGTGGAATGTGGTCCAGTGCTTTAAGAAGCGGTTCTATATGACAACATATAACATATTGATTCACTGGTTCTCACTAAGCAGCACAAGCCGAAGCTTCTGGGGCCTGTCCACATCAACTTAGAGAAGCATCACGTGTACCATATGCTACACCAAAAAGCCAAGCAGACATAAATGTTGTTTGCACAAGCATCCGTCTGTGGAAGACTTAGTGCTCGCACACACTGAATAAACTAGTCACACACAAAAAAAACACTTGAAATTCACTGCTCGAGCTGTTTCACGAAAGGTGGACAAATCCGATATTGCGACAACTACGCGTCGCAACAAAAACGCTGCTCTCGTTTTTGTGTTGGGCCAGGGGCCTATTTAGGAAAATTATTAAAGTGCGGAATAATTAGATGGTTAATTATTTTTTGCGTAATTAAATTTTTCAATATTCTGTTAAACGGTATGGTTTCAATCAGAAAATTGCTCAGCATCATCGAAAAACACCAAATCAACAAATTGCACAACGATAAAAAGACACGCGAAGCATTTTACAACTTTCAGAAAAACCGCTCAAATTCGACGGGTTTTCAAGTTTCGGTTTGCTATCGGAGCGCATCTCGGCCCCGGCGACACAGGCGTCCCGTGGAGAGAGATGAGTGCAACCAACCTCTGCTGCGCTGTCATCGCGCGACGTAGCAGAGGCTGGTTGCATTATATCTCCACGTGGCGCGGTGCTGTCGGGGCCGAGATGTGCTCCGAAAGCAAACCGAAACTCAAAAACCCGTCGAATTTGTGCGGTTTGTCAGAAAGATGTAAAATGCTTCGCATGCCTTCTATCGTTCTGAAATTTGTTGATTTAGTGTTTTTCGATGATCCTGAGCAATTTTCTATTTGAAACCATGCCTTATACACAATATTAAAAAAGTTAATTACGCAAAAATAATTAACAATCTAATTATTCCGGACTTTAATCATTTTCCTGAATAGGCCCCTGAGCGCAAAAGCGTTTTTCTGCTGCGACGCGTAGTTTTCACTATATTGAATTTGTCCACCTTTCGTGGAACACCCTGTATATATACAGTGTTTTTGTTAAAGTTTACGGATTTGTTTTAAAAAAGCTGTGAAAGCTACAACTATGCGGTTTGTGCAAGTGAGTTATACGTCCAGAGGGACATGGTATATGGGGTGAACTGTAACAATCAGGTGGCTAATTTAGTAAAAAAATTTAATTAACTTTTTAAGTAGTAGAAATAGTCATTTGGTTCCAATTAAAAACTTGCTGAGCGTCATCGAAAAACTTTCAATCAGTAATTGTTAGAAAACTTCGAGCGCGTGAGAAGCGCAGTAGTGCTCTAGAGTTACCACTCGTGGAGCAGGTACAAGGCTGCAGCTCTCATAAGAGACTGAAAAATCGCGCGGGCGCCTTACCGCAACCGCCTTGTACCTGCTCCAGGGGTGGTAACTTTGGCCCACTGCGACGCTTCTCACCGCTGAGAGCCTTTCTGAAAGTGACTGATTTAGTGGTTTTCAATGACGCTCAGCAAGTTTCTAATTGGAACCATAAATTTATTTTATTTGAAATAAAAAGTTAATTAAAAATTTTACTTAATTAACCAACTGATCGTTACAATTAGCTCCCTTTTCGATGTCCCCCTGGCCGTATAGGTCACCTGCAGAAAGAACATAAGTGTAGCTTTCACAACATTTTTAACAAACACGTAAAGCTAAAAAAAACTATGCATACATTTCAGTACGATCTTTATTTACAGCTAAGTTGTCACTAACTCGTAAGGGTAGGTCACGTGTGGTGAGAGGCAATGCTACCGAACACTGCTCACATACCCAAGAAGCTCTAACTTTCTATTGCGAGAATTACTAACAGCTGGATCATCTAGTACCACTGTAACATTAGGAATAAATTGTCAAACTGTTTTGCTGTTTAGGTGTGCTTCTTAGCGACACCTGAATTCAAGATGGGTGATACTATATCACGTTCTTGCAACTGTCATTTCCAATTTGTATCACTGGAATTGGTTAATTACACTTGAGTGGTTACGAATATCATGGAGAGACATCTATTTTGAGATTCGCCAACAGAGGAAAGTTGGCCAGAGACTTGTGTTTTAAGTTTCAAACACGTGCCCACTTTGATTTCAATAGCGGTTTGACTGACGTCATTGTTAAGTTTAATATTTTAAAATCACTAGATGTTTAGGTCGAATACAACTTCAGATCATGCTTTGTTCAAGGGTTCGCGGAGTATTTTGTTGAAAATACGTGTAAGGAAGTTTAAAACTTTATTACGTAGCAGTCCAATTGAACATCGATCATCCATAGAACCAACAGCTAGAATCAATCTAAAATTAACTACACTAATTGCAAAAAAAAATTAAAAAATTTGCTGAGCTCGTTGGGGAAAAAGGTCGCCACGTATGTCGCGACAGCTGGTGCTCCAGAACGGAGTTGATGTAGGCTATTTAGCATAGTGCCCGCCAGATGGCTAGCTGCATTTGACGGGCTCGTGCTGGTGACGCCTACCACAGTGACGCATTCTAGTAGGAAAGGCGCAATGCACATGTTTATGCATTAACTTTGTTGTAGTCTTTGATTGCTGCAACTTGACTAATCTGCACTATTGCTGTTTCTACCAAATACCCTAGTGCAGTGCCCGAGGAATTGTGGCTACCGCGTGCTGTCTCCTAGTTGCACACCATTTCAGTTCGCCTTACCTCGTCATAGACGCCTTATTACTCTGCAGTGTTTAGCTTTAATAATTTGTTTTCTTCTATTCCAGTATGTTTTTTATTGCTTCTAAGTTCATTTGTTGCTATTCTGCGTGCAGTAAGATTTGTATAGCCAGTGTTTTGTTTATATATGTTGTTTCCGACGCGGTCGACGGATATAGCGTCGACGGATATTGTGTCGCTGCTTACGCCGCGGCAAACACAAGTATGCTAATGTCACAACGCGTTATCGCACTATAAGCTTGTCTATTTGATCCGGGCGCTGTCTCAAGAATGCTATTGTGAACATCAGTGCACGTGTCATCAGTGTAGGCGGGGCAACGACGTAGCAATCGCGAAGTGAGAGCCAACCACGCCAGGATCACCTCGATTGCGCTCGCGCTTCTCAAATATCAGCGGGGAACGTTTACGCACAGTTACTTCATGAAGATTCAAGACGCTGCTTTGTCTTCGCAAATACTTTTTTCTTCGAACGCCTGCGAAGCTGCTCCACAGCTCAGCGTACCTTTCAACAACCGTCTATGCAGCATCATAACCTTTCGTCTGCGAGCGCCGGCAGTTCATCGTCGCAGGGGTTTATGTTCGCGAACGTTCATAAAATGCTCGCATTCAAGTCGCGAAGAAAAGCCGCCGGCGCTCGCGGACGGCCAACGAGCACCAGAAAGGTTGTGATGCCGCGGGGTGGTTGTTGACTGGCGCGGTGTAGGGCACGCCGATCACTGGAACGGCTTCGCAGGCGTTCGCAGGTCAAAGATTTCTCAACGAATAGGCAGCGTCCTGCATTATCACCGAGCCAGCGGTTCTGAAGCGTCCGACGCTCTTGTTTCAGCGGAGCGAACGCAGTCGGCCAGATCAAAGCTAAGTCGGCTCTCGCGTCGCGATTGCTACGTCGCAGCTCTGCTTACACAGACGAAATGCGCCGTGACATTCAAAATTTGTTCTCTTGAGTGTCCATGCTGGTCAAATGGACGAGTTTATAGCGCGATACAGCGTCGTGACAGTAGTACTGACCTTTGCAGCAGCGTAACCAGAGGCACAATGTCCGTAGACTCCCGCGCAGAAAACAACAAAATATACACAAAACAATCTACATATTAAAACATCATGGCAGGCAAAAACAAAAAAGACATTTACAAACTATAAAAATTCACTTGAATCAATACAAATTAAATTAAAGCTAAAAAGAGAGAACACTGAGAAGACGTTAACGGTGCCATAAGGCGATCTAAAGGAAGATCAGCCAGAAGGAGAAAGAACGCAGCAGCCATAATTCCTAGGGCACGCGCTAGAGCACTTGGGATAAACTGAAAAAGGAGTATCGCTGGCGAGCGTGTGATAGTAATATTTCTGACAGACTGAATGTCACCTTAATTTGGCTGTCCGAGTGACATAGTGCTGCATCGAATTCGCCAGTGGAGAATTGCAGACGTGCGTGGCGATACACATTTATCACTTTAAAAAGGCAAACATATTTCAAACGAAGAACAAAGTAAGACGTAATCGTCCTTAATTCTTGAAATAAAAAGGAAACAAAAACCTTGTTGCCTTCTAAGTATGCGTGCTAGTAACCTGCCTCTATATAGAGTCAAATTCAGTTAATAATGTAAAGCCACAATCGGTGCGTTTGTCGCTTAGTGGTTACACTCGACGAGCTTTAACGTGTCTGCCGCTTGGGGTAGGTGGAGGATCCACTACCGATGACGTCATGCGCAAGCCTTGTCTTATGTGTGGTATTTCATATAGTCGAGATACCCCCGCCGTGCACTTCTTTATTGATCAAACTAATACTACCCCTCAGATTTACCAGCTAACTACGCTATTTTAGTGGTCGTAGTTCAGTGTTTGCATTGCCTTTCTGGAAGAAAGCTTAAAGTTCGCTCATTTAATGACAAACCATTCCACTGCTCTCAGAACCACTATACAACAAATTTTATAAATTATTACTCGGTTAACTAAAACTGGCAACCTTTGCCTCTTATGCGTACATGGAATATGCAAAGTCATTGAACATTGCGGGTTGCTTTTTTTTTATAGCAGAGTAGTAATGAATGTTGTTTAGCCGTGAAAACGTGTTATATTTATTCTGTGTTCCAAACAAAAATGTATGCTTGTTTCAGTTTTCAATGCAGTGGTACTGATAATAGCAGTTATAATTATAACAGGATGAAAGAGAGCTCGTAGTCTTGTTTTTTTACAGCTACATCTTCTTTTTATATATATAACTGACGGGTGTAAGAGACATGGGAGGTATATTCGAGCTGTAGAAGCATGAGAGTATTGTATGCGATAAGCTCAGTTTCCTGTGTCGACGTGAACATGACACTTTAAAAAATCATAAACTCTACTTCGGTCTTGTAGAAAACTCGCTAAAATAAGGTTCCCATGATAATTTATTGTTACAGCTGGTGCCGGTATAATAAATGGAATTACAGTTTCAATTAGTATGCGACAGCGCCAAAATTAAATTAATACCAATACAGGGTCGCTATGGTATCCATACAGCCCTGCCAGTTACGAATCAGTTCAAACTCGGAATTAGATTCGCGCTCCATTAAAGGGGCATTGCAATGAAAACGAATCTTTGAAGAGCATAAACGGGACACGCAGCCTTTTCTTCTTTTTTTTCTTAAATTTACAACGAAAACGTAACTGTTCTAGCAATATTTATGCCGTAAAACGAAATTTAGGTGGAGAAGGTGGAGGCTCTAGCCCGCTAAGTTACGACCCGTGCTTACAAAATGTTTTCTTCTCTCATTGGCTGAATGGATGATTGACGCGTGAGAATTTTGGTTGTGAAGTTGAGTCTCCGTGCCGTAGAAATATTTTAGTCGCATTTTTTTATTGTTTCAGAAACAAAGTTTGATAAAGTCATTGTTGTTTTCACAAGTATCTCAAGATTGCCTTTTCCACAATGGCGTGAAACGATGACGAACATGGATTGCCGGCGTCCGCAGAGTACGTGCACTACGAGTGCAGCTCGTCGAGCTCTCTTTTTTTACGAGTTCGAGTCGTTCGGCGTCCACCGAAGTGATTCAGAGAAAGATCTCAACCGATATAGTTTGCAACAAACAACTACCTCAACTACGCTCCTTCAGAAGCGCTGTGCTGGTGCTTGTTTCCATAGCAGGACTGGCCTAAGCCTAGCAGTTTCACGTCAACTATGTTGCTCGATCTGAGTTGATTTGTTCGCTTGCACGTGTTGATGCTGAATAGCAATCTTGGTTTCCGCAAAAGCGGTCCCGCTTCTCTTCGAATTCTGCAACTATCGTGATGATCGACCCCTTTCGAAAATCACGTGCCGATTATTGGAAGGTCGAAACCACTGCGCAATGGTGGCGCGGCTGCATCGAGGAACGTATATTCCATAAGATAGCGAACGTCGGAACGTGACCAACACTACGAGCCGACGAGCCAATCCAACAACATCGAAAGTGCAACATCACTTCGCTCATCCACTTTTTCTGTGGGTGTGATTTTTTCAATGTGCAGTGATGTCGATATTTGTGTCCTCCATTGCGCAGGGTTTTCACAGCTGCCAACAGAGGGCAGTATATCGAAAGGGGTTTATTTCAGCCATGATTTCATTACCGAGAGGGTAGCTGCATAGGTTAGAATTTGCGAGCCACTTGGCTGGAGGCGATCTGACGTTCGGCTCGCATCAAGTTAGTCCAGGCGTGTTCCCGCCATTTCGCTTCGAAAGGCAAGTAGCTCAAGGTTTGCAGTGCACCTGGCCTGCCAAAATGAATATATTTAGGTCACGTTATAATTGTGCGTCATAACGCTCACTCACCTTGCTCGCGGATGCCATGCGAGAAATAACAAGACCATAAAAGCTGAAAAGACTGCAGATTTATTTTGTTGCTTTCTTAGCCCTCTCGGTCACGTTTTACCGCGCATCGACAGACGCTAGGAGACGCTCGTATTGGATAGTCGCTCGCACATTATCGAACGCTAGAACGCCGCTTTCATGGACGAGTCTTCCGAGCGTTGTCGAACTTGTTTAGATGGGGGCCAAGTAGCAGACGGACAAAAGGAAAACGGACGTCGAAGCGCAGATTTCTTTTTCGCGTCTTGCAGGCGTTGCAGACGACGATGGACGGTGGTAGAATAGCATACGATGCCGAAGGCTGCAGCGCGTCTGCTCCCACGATTAGTGGGCTGTGTCGGACGCCAGACTAGACTTACCGGGTGTCGCGAAAGAGTGACACGAGACTTCCGAGCGTGTTCGGCAGAGCAGCCAAGAAAGTTTAGTAGTAATGGGCAGGGCCGGTAGTCTGGGGGCGGGGCTTGGAGTGGGCCATGACCTACACCTAAATTGCGTCTAACTGCGTAAATATTTCGCGAACAATTAAAAACAAATTCGTGGAAAATTTTACATAAGAATGCGTAACCCAAATGAGCTTTAATGTGTTTTTCATAACAGCATTTTTTTTTAAGCAGCAGCTTCATTTCTGCGCTACATGTGAGCACCGACCTTTAGAGTGAACATACGATTCATTGACGCATCGAAGCTTCTAACGTCTATCAATTTTAAAATGTCATGTAAAAAATCAAACACGTTTACAACTCACTGTAATGCTAACCTAGAGCGCAGCTCTTGAGGAGGCGGAGGGGACGGTTCGGAGGAAGGGTATACCCTCCTTCTCCCCCGTACCCTCCTCTTCGCCCCTCCTCCTCTCCCCTGTTCCTTTCCTCCTCATCTTCCCCTTCATCCTTCCCTCATCCTCCTCTCCTCCTGCCGCTAAATTTGGTCTTGGGTGACATGGCACGAAATTGTGGCGCTAAACTCAGCGGCAGTTTCCCCACTGAATTTAGCGGGGAAACTGAATTAGTGTTAAGGTCACGTGACGTCAAAATCTTCGCTAAATTTAGTGGGGAAACTGAATTGGCATTGAGGTCACGGAACGTCAATATCTCCGCTAAATTAAGCGGGAAAATTTTCACGCTAATTTGTCGGGAAAATATTCCCGCTAAATTTAGTGAGGAAATATTTCCGCTAAAGTTAGTGGGGATATTTTACCGCTAATTTTAGCGGGGAAATGTTTCGGCTAAGTGTAGTGGGAAAATTTTCCTGCTCTATTTGGCGATAATAGTTTCCTACCACAATCAGCGAGAAAATTTCCCGGCTAAATTTAGCAATAAAAAATCCTCCGCTAACTTCAGCGGGGAAAAGTCCCATAATGGACCGCGCGGTTACACCGACGCCGACGCTACTCAACCCAAAAACGGGTGCCCATGAGCTGCGCTATAAAAACTAAGCACGTGTTGCCTCTCATTTTAGGACAACGTGGAAGCAGGTAATATCATCGGGAAGACAATGACTGCACCTTTCCCCTTCAAACAGCATCACTATTGAATTCATAGCGCCGCCTAGCCCGCGTTAGCAGTCGCCGAGAGCGAGTCTTGCAGCGTTTTGCAGCGTCTTGTCGCGTCTCACAAGGAGCGCGAAGACAGCAGACAGAGACGGCAAGACGCATACGTCCGCCGCTTTGCGGCGTACTCTCCCCAAGTTCTGGCGGGCCTTGCCGATCGAGGCAGGTAGGGGATCCACCGAAGATGCCATCATGAGTGGCCTCGTCTTTTCTACAGAATCGATACAGCACCGGTCGGAGGTTATTTGAGCCTTACCTGTGATGAGTACAGCTTTGCCTTCCCCATCAACGAGCTTGACGAACACCTTCCGCCGTAGAATCAAGACGGCCCAGTAGCTGACGAGCGTGACCAGAACCACAAGTCCGAGGCTTTGGGCGCACTGTATCAACAACGGCACCCTGGCAGACACCAGCCAGAGCGGCACCGCCAGCAGGAGAAACAGGTGGGCAGTGGCGATTCGCATTGTTCGATCGCTGGTTGAAGAGAAAACGTGCGGGCCCAAAGCTGGTATCAGCGCGGACTCGATGCGAAGGCACTCACCGGCTACAGTCAGACCCGTTATACGACAGTAGCATTATAGGCTATGGGTTTCGCAAGCGGATTCCGTGTGTGCTTCTTGCAGCTAAGCCATGTTACGTTAAATTTAGCGCGAGCATTTGTTTGTCATATTTTGTAGGGAATCATAATGTCATTATATTGTGATGTCATAGTGTCACGTGACGATTTTTGCATGACTTCACAATTTTCCCTCAAACTTTAGTGCGAACGTTTTCGGCTAAATTTAGCGGTGAAATGTGTTTCCTCAATAAAATTAGGCTGAAAAATTTGTTTGCTATCTTTAAAGCGAATTTGGTGCCGCGTGACATAATGGTACCACGTGAACTCATAGTGCCACTGGGTCACATGATATCATGCTACTCCGTAACGTTAATGTCACTCAACACCGTTTGTTGAAAAATCGCTGCCTCACTGACCCGCATTTTTTAGCGGAATAAAACTAAACTTGGGTAAAAGTAAAACGGTCTGCCTCTTAGCTTTCTTCTGGAGAACACTTCTTTTTACTGGCCTGTTCTGTGTTCTACCTTTCTACAGCCAACCATAAGGGAATACGGAAGGACATCAAAGCACCATGTTCTTTCTACGTTAATCTACGCTCTCCTATATTTGAATCGCACGAATAACTCACACATATATCGCCGAGCTCGCACGTGTCTCTTATTTAAATTCGCCTATTCTCGTACCCACCCCCAAGACCACCCCCAAGACCGCAGTGAGAGAGTCTGGGCTTTACGCCTAGAATGATTAATTTCCCCGTTTATGCGATGAATTAAGTTATGTGGGGCTGAATATGGGTATTAGATATATGTAGGGTTCGGAGTTTTCGGTTTAAACCGATAAAAACCGATAAAAGTACGCCGAATGCATTTTCGGAGATTCGGTTTTAACCGAAAAAGGTCAGTTTGTAGGTTCGGCGTTTTCGTTTTAAACCGATAAAAGTACGTCTGATCCGTCTTCTAAAATTCGGTTTTAACCGAAAAAGGTTCGTTTTTTAGGGCCGCGTCGACGTGGGTGGGGGAGGGGGAGGGGAGAGAGGGCTTTGCAAGGTTCGACATTGTGTGACGTCTTCGTGATTGGCCCTCTTCCAAGGTTCAACGTGCAACAAAAGAGGTCTTGGATTGGCCTTCGCGGGACATCTGTGTCCTTTCTGGGATCGGGCTTAGTTTGTCAAGTTCCTGGTCCTAAAAAAAGTTCGGGTGTCATGCACTTCAGAGGACATCGAGGAAATCCGTTAATACTTCTCTTAACACCCTCTCTCAAACTTCCCTGTGGTTAAAAACATAAATACAATGGATTTTTTTGTTGTTGCTATTTTGCTGGTTTTTGTACGGTCATCACCTCAGACAGTCACGTCGTCAGAATGGGAAGGAAAAAGAAGCGTGCTGAAGATTATGCCCGCGAATTCCGCGATTTTGAGGTGTGTTTTGACGGAAGTTGTAGCGAAGACGACGTATGTATATGTGCCGTTATTCTTTGAGTGATCACAAATATCACAGTTACAAGGATCATCTGATCCGGTGTCCGATGGTGTTTCTTTCATATTCACCGAAAAAAAAACGGTAAACTTTTTGGGAATAAATATACACCGAAAAAAACCGAAAATCGAATTCTAAAATAAACACCGAAAAAAGTTCGCCGAATTTTCCAAAAATAAAAACCGAAAACGCGGAGCCCCTAGATATATGTTATGTAATCAAGACTCACACGTTGAAAAGCAAAGAACATATTTGTTCCCTACCCCCCAAATATTGTAAGAGCTAGATCGCGCAGCGACTAGGACATGGCACAAAACTTGATTTTAATGCGATAGCATTGCTTCCGCATAATTCACCAGGTTTTCGAGATACGCTATTTGGCCTCGAATGCGCAGAAGTAACGTGCGGCGCGCGTGTGCAGGAGAGCACCGCGCGGCAGCAGCGCTTCCGCATGCGCAGCAAGTTCGCATACGCACTGAAGTCGCAGGCGCCGCTCGTATGCGGAATTCGTCCTCGATGTCGTTCTAGAGGTCGTAAGAGTTCGTCTTAAGCGTGGTTTTTTGGCGACGTCCTTCGGAGTCGTCGTCCTCGGCGTCGATACTGAAGACGTCGTTCAACACCAGGTCGTCCTTGAGACCGCGCTGAAAGGTCGTAACCTGAAGGAGTCGTTTCAGTCGTCGTCCTGGAGGGCAGTCGTCACTCGACGTTCTTCCTAGACGTCGATTTTTGAATGTGCATCCCAGGTGTTCGTTCTAAAGCCGTCGTTCATATTACCGCCAAGAAGTCCTCGTGAAAGGCCGTCCTTTCCACTAGGACGTCGTCCTCGACGTCGTCCTAGCAAGCAGATAAATGCACGCCGCGCATACACGGAGCGGCGGTACGCACACATTCACATTAGCGCCCAAGATACAGAAGCAATTATGCTTGAGTCGATCTTGTTGGTACATGGTGAATGACGGCGGTGAAACAGCTTGAGCATTAAACGATTACACAAAGACAGGGCAAGACACACACACGAAGCTACAATGACGGTGTGGAAGCATCTTAGACATGAAACGATTAACAGAGACTAAATATTACACGATTACACAGAGACGAAACAATCAGTCAATTTCGAAGTGGCCCGCCGTAGTCGCACTAAGGTCGATGATGGCGTCGTAAACCATTCATTAAACAAAGTGTTTAGTTCAAACTTTGCGTCGTCGTATTCACTGTGAGCTGCCCTGTGACTCTCATGACGAATGACATCGCAATTCATAGACAACCAACGATAGTGGTTTGGTTTCTGCGGTAATTGTTTCTTGGGATGAGAACGAATAGTGCACCTGCCAAACTGAAGTTGAAATATGTGCTTATCTTTCTTGTCACCATCTTGTGTCCTTTGCCATCGGCCCACGGAATTTCAATGAAATTTGTGCCAGATAATTATTTTTAAATAACTATAATAAAACGTATAATATATGCAAAGAAGATGCAATAAGAATCTAAGCAATTTCGTTCTCCTCGCGTAATTAGTGTATATATAATCTCGCAGTACTTCCAGCAAATATATCAACCTCTGTATTAAACGCAAAAAAATTAAATCATCGACTAAATCCACCAAAGCTGTAAAATTACTTTGTGGGCAAGTGCGTTAATGAGAGATTAAGTGTATATTTAGGATGTTGAGGATAAGGTGTAGTTAACGAAAATGTTATTGTGGACAAAAACATCCCACGGCAAAGTTTTTGTAAGCATGCCATTAAAGTTAAAAATCTTTTATTCAAAGCGTTTGATTAAAGCCGCTAGTTTGGAAGTACCGTGTTTCTACGACTACACTCCGCGGACTATACATCTTTAAATGTTGAAAGTTTACGCTGTGCGAACTATCCACAGGTACGGACAGTGCGAAAATTCGCATTTTTCTAGATCGTGATCACGACGATACATGATGAATTTCGTGAGATAACACGGAGTGATAGTAATGATTTATGTTTCATACCAGCTTCTTTTGTAAGGCCATAATTATTAGAGTAGCCATTTCTTACGTTTTCTGCTGTGTATAATAAGTTTTCAAGCGCTGACGAGCACCCGGAGAGGACTATTCACCAGGTGCAGTCTAAGGGAGGAAAAAAATAACTTCTTTTTTCAAACAAAATTTGCCCTTGCGGACTATAGGACAGGTGCAAACTACAGTCCGTAAAACATTGTAATTGCCCCCCACCCCTTCAGTTAGCACTTTAGGAGAGGCGACGTCTGTCTTTTGAACATCAGAGATTATGCTCGTTGCTAGTTGCACTAGTCCGCAGTGGTTTATATTGACAGCGAGGAGACTGCTTTTCAACTCGTTTTACACGTGTAATAAGGGATACGAAACAGTTCGCAGAAATCAGATACTCGTTATTTACTTTAACATCACTTACGTTTTCAGATAGAAATTCAACAATCACAAATTCGAGCATAGCGCCAAGCACTAAGTGGGTCCTATCGTAGACGTAAACACAGGAAGTTGTCAGGTCAATGAGCTCAATGATCTGTACCCTTAGTAAAAAAAGAATACAGATTAGTGTAAATCTCTGTACTTTTATGAACCAAAATACACTGAACTTTTGCTTTGGTATACGTTTATTATGTAATGTATATTTTCAAAATAAGTTTAGTCCACTTAGTGTGTTGGCAACACGGTTAGCGCGCTTACTCTGTTGGGAAAAGAAGGCCTAGATACCAAAAGCGGACATTTCATATACTATTAAAGATTGATAATCCAGTTAGAATATACTTTTGGAAATGACACATAAAGACGCAAAATTGATATATGTCTTGGTGTAAAACGTTTTACGGAAAGCAAGAGCTATTTACCGAAAGTATGAATGTAAAATGAACGAACTCGCGTTCGATCACATATATAAGTTGAGGCCCGTGAAGAAGAAATAAGAAAAATGTGCCTCAGTCCGCTCCCGCCGTTAGGCACCGCAGACTTAATGCCAATTCGAATAAAATGAATTGGATCCTTTGGATCAATCGATAATTTTTGTAAAAGCCAATTGGAAGTTAAGGGGGATAAATGAAACCAGTACTATGGCACAGCCAGTGGAACGGCCCGGGAAAACCAACCGGTACTAAAAGTACCCAAGTGCCCGACTCACCTCCAACTCCGCTACTAAGACACGAGCGTGCCTCACAGCGGGTCCGACGATCACTGAGTGGCAACCATGAACCACAACAGCCCCGTCGCAGTGATCACTTCTATATCCCTCGGCTCCCTTGGAGGTCACCCCCCCCGTCTGGGGGGCCCTCCCTAATTGGAGAAACCGAGGGGAACCACCTTTATGACAGCCTTCCCCTTATTGAGATGCTCCCTCCGGATCGTCACGCGACGTTCCTGTCCCGCGTCACACGTCTCGATCTCACGTGAGCCGCTGCACGTCTTACGCCCCACATGTCAACCCGCTTCACGTCACGCGGCCCTCCCTTCCCGGGAGGGCCGCCACACGTCATGCGGCCACACATGTCCTACGTTTCACGTCATGCGTGCTCACGCCGTCCCCACGTCTCACGCCACACGTACTAGTCGCGCTCCCCGGGCAGGGGCTCCCTTCCCCATCGGGGAAAGCTAGGGTTTACCAGACCCTTTTTGTATCCCCCCGTCCACATGGGGAACCCCAGTGCTAGGATTCCCCACCCCAGGTGGGGGTTTTCGCCAGAGCCTCCGTTGCAGCCATAGGGCTGGCAGGGCGCACCGCGGGCAGGTGGAGGTTGACTTCCCCACGCGGCAACAACCGCGGGGGTTTGCGCCCCGCGTTCGATCACAATGGCATAAAAAATTACAAGGCAATATAAAAAACTAGGAAAGCACCTGGAGCCGAACGGAATTCCAAATATCGTATTGAAATCTTGCGCCGATATTATAGCCTCATACTTATTAATAATATTTACGAAGTCGCTAGAGATTGAACGTCTACCTGATGATTGGAAGTTTGGTAATGTAGTTCCGAATACACAAGAATGGTAGAAAAATAGTGTCGAAAACTGAAGGCCGATTTCCCTAACGAGTGAATGTTGTAAGATAATGGAACATACAATTTCTTGTAACCTTAGTAGTCATTCAAATATCAATAATTTCTTTTCCTCAGCTCAACACGGTTTCAGCACAGGGTTATCATGTAACACTCAGCTCCTGGAATTTTATCACGACCTTGCTTGAGCATTTGATGGATGCTACCAAACTGATTGTATTTTCTAGATTTCAGGAGAACTTTTGACGTGGTTAATCACTTGCTCTTGCTTCATAAATTACATAGCCTGAGACATCGATGTAAGGTTTTGCAATGGATAGCAAATAATCTCAATGTAGGAAACAGCGCGTCATCATGAATGGATTTCATTCATCATATGTAGATTAATGGCAGGTGTACCACAAGGTTCTGTTCTAGGCCTCCTTTTTCTAATTTTTATCAATGATATCACGCATGGAATTTCATTGAATATAAGGTTGTATGCTGACGATTACGTTTTATACAGAAAAGTGACCGATGACAACGACGTCAGGCCCTACATGGTGATTTAAATAAGATCACAGAGTGGTGTGACAATCAGAAAATGTTTCTTAATGTATCCAAATGTGTCCACGTTTGATTCACTAGGAAAACGTATAATTGCCTCTGCCTTTTGAAACTAAACAATCTTCTTTTTCAACTTAGCACTGATGCAGTATATCTTGGGGTAACGCCTAACCGCTGATTGAAGATGGAATAATCATGTTTAGTTATTATAATCTAAGGCCAGCGGCATGCTCCATTTTTTGCGTCGCAATTTCAGAAAAGTGTCGACTCATTTGAAAGAAACCTTCTACTTATATTACGTCCTCCCAATCCTAGACTATGATTGTGTTCTTTGGGACCCACACACGCAAACGCGTATAAATCAAATCGAAAGAATTCAGAATCAGGCTGCAAGACAGGTGCTAAATAACTATGATTTTCATGATAGTGTTCTCAATCAAAGCTCCAACCCGGGATGGAAACCGTTACAGCTATGACGAAGGTGCCTCCGTCTCAAGTACATATGGTATAATCTTTATCCGCATGTGGCATCGGTATAGATGGGTCGAGATGCCCATTGGAACCTCATTACGTTTCTCTTGAAACTAGTAGTACAAGAAAAGATCCGAGAATTTCCGCGCACGGGCCGACGTTCCCAAATGTTATTTTTTTCCTGCGACAATTGCCACGACTGGGTCGCTGCCCGACTCGACTGGTAGAGCTTCCTACTGTACAATCATTTTTTGATAGAAATTGCGTTATTGTGAGTCGGTTCGATGATTTTTGGTGCGACTTCTGGCATGCCGTTAATCATTTTTTTCTGCATATTGTTGAAGCATATATTGGCATGCTTCTGTTGTTTGACTTGGTTATTTCGCTGTTATTCATTTTCACAGTATTATTGCAGTATATATATTGGCATGTTTCTCCTGCTTCGCCTTGTTATTTCGTGGTTGTTCTGCTGTTCGCTTGCTTTTGTAAATTTCTTTCGTCCCCCCTACCGTAATGCCCACCGGGCGATGTAGGTACCAAATAAATAAATAAATAACAACCTCCATGGACAACCACTTGGTTGCTCCTGGGACAAAAGACAAAACTAATTACTAAATGGAAAAACTAGCATAAGTTAAACAAACCTTCACGATATCATCACTAAACTTACGGCAGAGGGGCTCACGATACCAAAACCTACAACAATTCATTATTAACTTTTGTGAGAAGCTACACTCAATTACATACTCCTAATCCCTTGGCCATTCTTAGATCCATGCTGGGCCAGCCGAGCCACATACTCCTCACTAAACTGCAACTTCTCACTTTCAAACACATGCAGAGTTAGGCTTGGCTTTTCTTCAACATTACTTTCCTCTATCTCTCCCTCCGACCCCTTCTCTGCCCTCCTGGCCTGCATCGTCCGATGCTGATTCTCCTTCACCTCTATCTGAGCTTCATCGAACTCCTCTTCCTTCCAACGTAACACTCCCCTGGCCCTGATGGTATTGCCTGTCCCCTGCTTAGAACCTACCTGACTCTGCACCTTTCTCATCTGCTATATTATTAATGACTCCTGGCTTTCGTCGGGAGACCTTCAGACTCGTGGCGCCTGGCCACTAGTACTCCTATACCCAATCCTGTGAAACCCCTGAATTTCTATCCCCCACCTTAGTAGACCCATCTCTCTTCTTCGTGCTAGTGTTTGCTGGAACGTATGGTTCTAGAGAGACTTGCCAGGCACTTGCCCCAATTTCACCCTCTTCCCTACTCAGGTCAACTTTCGGTCCCATTTGTGCTGCGTGACGCATTGATGTTAATTTACGACGATGTGTACGCCTGACCCAGCCGGGTTCAATTGCAGCACAATCGTTGGGTGATATTAAAGGTGCCTTTGACAACGTTAACCATCAGGCACTACTATCACAAATCGCTACACTTGACCTGGTCACCGTCTACCGCTACCTTTGCAACTTTCTAACACAATATCTGTACAAACCAAAATTGATGACTACATCACCACTCCCAACCTTACAAATAGGAGTACCACTAGGTGGGGCTATCCTCTCCCTTATTCAACAGCATCAAAGATCTCCCTTTACGAAATTCCATTCCAAAGTTTAAAACATACCGTTATGTGGATATTTGGCAGTTATGGTGTTGTTCTAGATCAAGTAGGAGAGCAAGGACACGATTCATAAGGACTCAAGAGCACTCTGGCCACACAAACTCGGACTAGCAATACGTA
>JAZHYW010061507.1:0-38519 GCA_037355805.1 Ixodes ricinus
ATGCTTATAAAACAATTCTATTTTAAACAAAAAACGTGCTAGTTACAATAACATTGACTTGTTAAACTAGAGGGCGCATGCTACTGACCAGTTCAAAAATACCGCCAGAATTCGCCTTGAATTCATTCATTCATCTGGCCAGCGGTTACTGCGTGTATCTATCCATTCAACACTCAACTAGGGACTACTTGGGGACTATACTGGCCGCTGGGTGCGCTCGCTGACGCTGAATTGGGCCACTGGGGCCTATGGAAGTGTCCGCTCTTTACGTAGTACTATATTTCTCTATGCTGTACCGGTAATACAGTGTACTAGAATACTTGGGTAGTGTTGGGACCACTGATCTCTATTCAGTGGTTGGGACCGGAGCGGCTCGCCTGAGGCGCGTGGTATTGATCGCGACGGGTGTCGACATCGGCGCGTTACCCAGAAAGGTGTGCGCGTGCGCGGCTGCAGGCGCGAAAATATGAATTTTTGGTGCAGCTTTGGTAGAGTGCACATAGGATTTCTGATACAGCTACGACCTGCCAGTGGTCGTACCGCGGCATCATTTACGCTGCGGCACGACCGCACTGATAACATGTTCCTTCAATGTATTGGACGGTACAAGCTACATTACTCTGCCTTCACATAGAAAAAATTGCGACCTTAAAGAAGCGGATTGCAAGTTGTTTCAGCACAGAATTAGCTGCTACTTTCAGTTCGTCGGATGGTGAGCATTTTAAACGATACGCTCATTTCCTTGGTTGAAAAAGGCAAAACATTAGATATTTAGCGGAGATGTCTAAAACTCGGAAGAAGATTTTTGTTTATCTGTTTTATTTGATGGTAGAACGAAACGGCACATACTAAAGCCCAAGATTGTTTTAGTGTGTTCTTATAAGTACTCCAGCCTAACTTCTCTGTCTTCTTTCTGCCCGTCTTCTTATTCTTGACCTTGATCAGCTCGCTTCACTTTCCACTCATTCTTGAGTTCATTTATTCGACAAACCGCCCAAGCGACGGTCGCAAAGTGATGAGAATCTTATATTTCATCATGGCTGCCACGACCATTCGAGGACCACCCGACGTTCACTTGTAAGAAATGGCTTATAAGCCGTGACAATTTTTATCCCGGGTTTCACAGTTTTTTTGCGACGTGCATATTCCACGCCATCAAGATTGCCGGTCGTATCAGCTATTTAAACAGGTCATGAAACGGTATCGGGTTGGAATGTTCATAACTTTGCAGAGAGAGAAAGATAGGATAAGCTTTATTTCTGCACGCCTTGTTCGGCGCTCGTTAAGAACGTTCTAGTGTGTTTCACAGACGCTGCACGTGACGACATTGACGGACCTTTTGGCTGCCCAAGGTTAGGGAGGCGGGGCTTCAGCCCTTTTTGAAATTGCTCTTATGGCTCTCCGGAGCGTCGCATTGAAAGATAATTGTGACATGTGTTATTCTAACGGCCAAGTGAATACAATTCAAGTGTTTTTTGTTTTTTTCAAATGCAGAACTGCCTTTTCTTCCTTTTAAGGAGAGAGACGCACTGGTCCTAATCTGGCCACTCACTAAAGATAATAACCGAATAAAATTGGCTTAGTTTTGCTTTCTAGAAAATGGCAGGCGCCAAAAAAATTCGAAACATATGAGCATCGTTCGTTTTCTCAACTCGGAGCCAGAACAAGCGGCTACGTTGCCTGTTGCCTATACCCTTTGCCGTCAAGGTTAATCAAAGCCACGCGCTAAAGTTTGGAAAAGTAGGAAACGCGTGCTGAGCTTCAGGCATTGTTAGAGTTCGGCTATTGTCATCACCGCAGTGGTTGGACACGAGCCACTACCCAAGTGTCCGCCGAGGCATTGATTGCTACGAGCCGAAGTCCAGTGCTCACAGCCAGTTCTCGTGTCCAATCCACGAGCCGCGCTCGACTGTCGTCAGGCGGGTGGTTTCGATCCCACTATTAAGTCATCAAGCTTCGTGAAGGCAAGACTGAAAGAAATAGTCCCCTTTCATCCTCGCAATTTCAACACGACAAAGAACCTTCTGAATCAGTGGCGTCCGTGCGAGTATATTGGGGCCAGACTAGGACCAGTACGCCTCTGCAAAATAGTGAAAATTCCAACCCGATATCGTTTCATGACCCCTTTAAGGCTCGGGTAATTTAGCAGCAGGTCTATTGCAGAGTGATGCCCGCCCCGTATGACGGTGACCCTCTTGTAAAGTGGAGAGCGAATCTGATCGAGAGAAACTTCATGTTTTATACTCAGACTCTCTTTTAAGCGGAACCGCCTTAACGGTTCACAACCAATCAGCACACAAAATTGCACCGTCACGATGATAGTTATCTTTGTGGGTTTGTGATCACCAGTTAAAACGATCACGCACAGAAAGAAGCGCAGGATCATGGTTCATTTACTGTGTGTGATTAGTTTAATAGGCGACAGCAGATCCAGAAAGACGATGAGCGCCCTTGACAATACACTTTTATGTGCTGCCTGGTTGCCTCAATTAAAGTCCCTCGATACTTCTTTTACAAGTAACGCTTACCAATACAAATGACAAAACACATTCCGCTGGAACAAAATGGCGGCATTCAGCTCAAACCTCTGCTGTGGGCCACCATTCGCTTCTTAAAACCTGCATTGTAACGTAGTCGGCGCTTCAAAAAATGTCGCTACTTGCAGGAAGCTCGCATCTAGGGACTTTAGCCTTCATCAGATCGTAGTGCCGTTCCAAACATCTGGTGATCGCTGCGCGGTTAATGGGATATCCCGGCGGCATCAGCCGACCAGACCGCCGATGAACAAATCAAGAAGTACGGAGCGGGATCACAATAGGCGAAGCCCTGGATTTCATTTCAGCTGTCCGTTGAGAATCATAAAATAGAAAATAAATAAAAGCTGGATGCGTACTTGAAAGCCAGTGCAGAAGCTCCTTCCTGGAAGACCGCGATGTTTCGAAACGTGAGCTTCTTGACGCAGTCCCTGACTTCTCTTCCGGTCTTATCTCGCTCGTCCAGACCTGAAACCGAATCCCGTCCGAAGCATCGTGTTCGCCGCGAAAGTTTTGCATATGGCTAAGGTGTCGATGGACTCGTCCTGCGTGCACGTCGTTTCGAGGACTTCCAAGAACTCGTCCGTGCAGTGCACCAAGAGGTGCAACATCTGAAACGGAAACATCACATACCTCTCGTGTAAAGGCTGGTTCACGCACTTGGTTTACTTAGGACCGAGTTTTTGACATCTCTTACGACTATAGAACAATCTGGCACGGTGGCGCAACCAATGAGTTGACCATGGAACTTCACTTTACTGGAGCGGAGGTTCTGCGGCGTTTCCAAGATCAAATGTACGTACTATTCATGAGAAATGATCGTTTATAACAATGTCATGAGCTTTTCGAGCCAAGGAAGAAAGGGTGATGCACAATAAGAAGGAGATATACGGAAATGCCAAATGTTCCACTGCTATCTGTTAAATGGCGCCAGTGTGTTCTTTCCTCGTAAGACATTTTATCGAAGAAAGGGCAGAAACACAGGCGAGCTGGTGAAGAACTTAATACCAAAGTAACCGGAGAGACGGAACAATAAAAAACGGACAAAATAACAACTGTCCTACGTCTGTCCTACGTCCCTTCTTTTCCCCGGCTCCAGGGTTACCATGTCAGTATTGAACCAGCTCGCCTGCACCCTTACTTTAGTTACAAAAAGTCCCCATGACGAAACCAATTGCAACCTGGTAGAATACTCAAAGGTATTAACATAGCCAAGCCTGGAAGGCTTGCCTATATTAATATGACAGTATTAGTATACATAGAATTAGAAGAGCGTGTTGGTTGAACATCTCGGTATGCGAAGGGACACACAAAAACACTGCCCGTGTCCGACGTGTTTTTGTGTGTCCCTTTTCTCCTTTTGCATTCGCATACCAAGAGGGAGTATTAGTATGTTAAAATGACAGTATTTAGACTTTAACGCGAGGGAAAGACTATGTTAAAACCTTTAAATATTCTACCTGGTTGCAATTGTTGTCGTCATTAAGACTTGTTGTTTTGTCTGTTTTTTTTTCGTTTTGTGTCTCGGTTACTATTGAAGAAATTTTAATAGGTTCTAAGGCATACGGTCGTAAGCAGACGCAAGTGTGTTGCGCACATGGGAGTCCACTTCGTTCAATGAGTTTACGTCCAGAACTATAGCTGTCTACTCAGGCAACCAATTATACCTTCCTCAGATGGGTGGAGTTGTATGATCTGGTGCACACTCCACGGATGGTCCGCCATCTCTGACCCGAAGCGTTGAAGATGTGTAACTTTCGGAAAGGATGATGAACGAGAGCATGGATATGATCTGCAGAAAAGTAACCCGTCATGTTGAGAGAAGATCTGAGACCTCATAAGAATCGCAGGGGGTGACGTTTATCTTCCTTGCTTGCCGTTTATTTCTTCGGCTTTATTTATCTTCTTATAGTCTTACTGGCTGCAGAGCGATGATAATGCTTGGGAGTAGCCACGCCCAGCCCTTCTTAAAGGGACCCTGACAGGGATATGTACGCTCGCCAATGTTGTTAGTTAAACATGACCTATCAGAACCCAACTACCCAGAACGCTATTGGCGGCTCGAAATTCGTTTTCTTTCCGCCCGAAAACAGCCGGTTGAGAATTGACCGGTATCAGTCGCGCTCACTTTCTTTTCAGTGGTCACGTGGTGTTCAAAGGATATGCAGCAAATATATTGAAAGTCGTGAGTCATCGAATGCACACATTCAATGTGAAGAAAATAGAAAAGAATACAAACCCCATTTGTGTTGCCTCCAAGAAATTGAAAATACGTTGATCGAAAGAAAAAAATGGATGTTGCACAGACCACGAAAGGCACACGTCATTTTCAATATGGCGACGTACCGCAGGCATACCGCGGGCCGGACGACGCGATGGCGGCTCACGACGGACCAACGTTCCGACCACTGATCTCTATTGTAGTCAGCTGGATCACAGAACGAGGCTTGTCTTGCTGTGATCGAGTGGCATCACAGGCAGTCATTAGTTCACACCAGCTAATGCATGGGACCATGGAACATCTATACAAAAAAGCAGCCCAAGAGGCCGTTTTCCCCGTTTCTTATGTGTTTTTGGCACTGAAACGTTTTGGCTGCTTTTCGGGAAGCCTCTGAAATAGCTTTTGCACAAACATCAAAACTGACAGCCCTTACAGTTCTTATAAATAAATGTTCTGTGGTAAAGAGTGACTCCGCTGTGCGACAAATGCAGTGCAGCTCAATGAGACAAGAGTTACCTATAGAATATACCGCGGAGTCGGTGACGGTTTCGATCAGTAGGGTTTAGCAGACGACAAGTTTGTACGCTTTGCTACGCGGAATTCACGCACTCCCGGAAAGCCGCTGTCAAGATGGAACTTTTTCGACATTCATCAAGTTCTGGGCTTCCCCGAGAACGATCTCATTGACGGCAAGTTCCTTTGTTACTCCAATACGAGATCAGACTTGCCAGCTCACCTGTGGGTGCTCCGGCACGTTTGATTATGTTTAATCGGCGTTCCAACGCTTGACAAATACCGATTCTAACTCCAAACACCCGATATAATGATCGCAGCATGTAATAAAAAAACTCGCCTTCCAGCACTGCGTACAAGCTTCAGTATCCTTACTTTTGTGTGTTTCTCCCATAGATTTGCGTGTATTGACTGTTGTGAAGTAATCGCCGCCGGTGGTGCCACCGACGGGCTTCTGATCCGCGATAATGCCGACTACAATAAAGACCAGTTGTTGCGACGGACGTGGGGCCATTCTGAACTGTCGTTCCTGTACCGGCCAATCGACCGTGAAGCGCAGAACATCGAGCGGAAGAGATATAAGTGCGAAACAATCGCGCGACAAACAATGCGCGCAACTTCGCCTCACACGCCGGAGAAGCGGAGAAAAAAATACCGCGGTCGGAAGTAGCCACGTGACTTCCGGCCATGAAGCCAGAAGTCACGTGTTTCGGTTTGGAGCAGTGAGTTTTTTGGCTTTATTAGAATATACGCGACTATGTAGCAAAATATTTATTGGGAAGTTTCCTGGTACTATATTAAGTCACCTGGCAAAAATTAAAAAAATGGTTCATTTGGTCGGTTTCAGTGTCTTTTTAACATGTGCTAGGCTGTAGTGAGTGCAAAGTGTGTGAAGCGTCAAGAACGAGAAAACCACCTTACCCCGCGGGAACTGCAGTCTTTAAACTTGGCAATTTGAATTTGTTTAATAGCGTCGAGGTCTTTGATTAGCACCATGGGTACTCTTCCATTGTAAAATCTAAAAGACGCAAGGAGCACAAAAAATATTTTCAGAAGTCGTTTCGTTTACTGGGGTTCCGTGTTTTCGGCATATACCGAATAAAGTCGGAAAGCAAGCTCCCGGCCGGGCTGTGTTTCAAGTCGACATAACCCAAGTAGCACAAAATGTTCTGCGAACATTCCCTGGATGTTCTGAGTGTTGAAGGAACGTTAAAACACCATTTGGAACGTTCTAGGAACATTCGTATGTGAGCATTCCCTACTAGGTAAGCTGCTCAACATTCTAGGAACGTTCATTGGCGAACATTTGTACGCACAATGTTCTTGGAACTTTCCCCTTCGAACATAATTCATATGGGCAACATTCTTGGAACGTTGGCTTGCTAACATTCCTAGAATTTTCGCAGGTGAAGCCAACTTTACAGAGCTCTCACGCAACCCGTTGTTCGAAACACCGTCCACTATATGCCACTTTGTGCCAAAAATATGCAAATTAAGCGAAGTTTCTGGAAACCTAGCATAGGGGATCAGTTTCATCCTATATGAGTCTACCGAGGAATGGGATATAAGGTGTAGGAGAAAATCAATGGTTTCGAAAACTTGATAATAAACTTGGCACTCACTGCGTATGTAGAGAGGCAGTTTTGAATGGACCAGAGTTTTAGTACCTGCTGTTTAAAACTTTGAAAAATGTATTTCCCAGTTGCATGCAGAGTGAGTAGTCGGTTATGTATGCAGCACCTTTTGAATGAAAGAAGTTGACAAGTAACAGGTAGGAGTAAACTGTCATTAGTACGTGCTCAGGCAGGTGCGCTGGGAAAGCGGCTAGCTTGTGCTTGTGCCTTCTAAAAATGTGTTTCGATTAAAAATATCGTCTGTGAGGAGCTTTAGCAGATCCATATATGCAGTGTGGCTTATTGGGGCTGTAACCTAAGGAAGTCGTAATTGTGGAATCTTTTTAAATAGTCCTCAGAGATTGTTCATGAATGTAGCGATGTACCCACGCCACGTTACGAGGAGATTGAAAGAATGTCCCTGCATAAATTTGCAAAATTTCAAGAAAGTTAAAGTTGTTCTTTGGATGTTCTGAGAACGTTCTTAGAACCTTGTTACGATATTTTAATGTTGATTGAATGCCCTGGTAATGTTCTATGTCGTTCTCAGAACGTTCTAAGAATGTCCCTTAGAAAACATTCCCCGAATGTAGCGATAAGTGCCCGCGCCCATTCTGACAACGTTGATAGAATGTTCTTACGTAAATTTGCAACATTCCAAGAATCTTTCGTATGTTCTTTTTAACATTCCCGGGATATTCTCAGAACGTACTCGTGCTACATGGGAAGTAAAACTGTATACATAAAGATTTTCTGCCCGTCAGCTTGGGTTTTCCTTGATAAAAAAAAAGAACGAATCCATTCGTTTTTTTTCTAACATGAAATGTTTTTTGACGGTATACCCCGAACCCAATTTCTTGTCTGCCCGTCTGTCCATCTGAGCATTTCCCGCTAAATTTGGCAGGGAAATTGATGTCACGTCGTGACCTGCAGTCACGTGACCTACGCCCCAATAAAAAGTTTCCAGTAAATTTTACCGGATTGATAAAACGACTGATTAACCTATTAGAAAACCTAAACGATTACCCTTTAAATGCCATATATTTTAAAAATTATACGACTTTGGAAATAAAGGTTTCTAATATTTTCTTTTTTTTTGCTTTCCTAGATTTTTATAAAACCATCTGGAGGGTTAATTTTCGGGGTCCATTGGTAGTTACCGAAAACACGGAGCCCTGTACAGAAACTATAATATGGGTCAGAACTGGGGAAGATCGTAAACTTAGCCGGCTGTAATGGAATACACACTGAGAAAAACAGTTAGGGCGCAGGCGAGCTGGTGTAGGCTTACCATTTCTTGGAGAACCTGAGACTGGGTGGAAGAAACACGTCGCGGCCGTCGTGTTTCTTTCACCCAGTCTCACTCTCAGGTGGTCTAAAAAATGGTATACACACTGACTTTGGTACCACCGATCCAGGGACGAATATCGCTAGAAGGTTGAGGCAATCCTTTTAATGTAATAACCGCACGTATGACTGCGCGATCAGTGGGCTTGCAACTGGGAACAAGCCTGCTGTAATCTTATAAATAATAGTGAGAGCGTTCACGTACCCTACGACAGACCCATACTTCTGCGTCCATTGTCTGAATGTTACCACAAATCCCTAAAAGGTAATTGAGAAACAACAAAAAAAAATCAAGCTTTAATAGGTCCTTTCTAGTAATAAAATATAGTATAGAGTGCATTTCTTTCGGTCCTTTCTTCTTAAAGCTAGCCGTATTTGTCTGCACTGCGCTCGTCGAAAACTTTCCAATGCAAGAGCCAAACGAACGCCGGACGTCGGCGTTCTGCGTTCGAACGCGTTTGCCAAGTTCAGTGGAGACAAGGGCAGCTAGCTTTAGGTCTACCTAAAGTCACCGAATGCTCCCAGACTACCGAAGTTCCTAGGCTCGATAACGCCAAAATGGCGACTCAGTCTTTTTTTTTTTACTGTGGTCATTACCGGGCTTTTAGAAAGCACGTATTGGCGTAAGAACGAGCGGGAAAAGCTTTTTGTAGGAACTTTTGTTGGAGATTAGTACAAGATGACAAGAACGTGATGTTTTCCTAAAACTTTAGTTTACAACGTCTTGCGGCACAATTAATATTGTTTTTATACAACCATGTCTCACCGGTGATATCAGGTAGCGCGTCCCGACCCGGGTGTGTCCTAACTTCGGCATTAATTCGGTGCCCATCCGCATGGGAGAGGGGCGTATACGTTTCGGCGCCAAAATAGCCGATCAAAACTAAGTGGAACAGCCACAGCCGGCGTTATCAAATGCGATATTCTGGAAACATCCAGTGATTCTAGGTCCTACTAATCATTCCAACCAAAGCTTGGCGTTTTGACGTCACCTCGTACTTTCGTCTCCTCCTCTTTTAGCTTCTCGGCGCACAGTAAATGTATTATATAACGACTGTCGTTGTAAAAAAAAAGAGAAAACGACGAGGTGGGTATTTAGGAAGTCGGGTTTCTCAATCAACCATACCTTCTCCACTAGTTCGGGCAAATTGCCGCTGATAATGTTCGGCGTTGGTCCAGGAATCCCAAGTGTCTCGAAAAGCGAGAACTTTCGTTTCCGCCAGCTAAGTAGGATAAAAAAAAGAAAAGAAATCATAATGAAACAGCAATAACAACAGCAACAATGCGGTCGGGTCATGATACCTTCTACACTAGAAGCAATGCACACTCTCAAGAGCATACCTCGGCAAACCTCACTCATGAGGGCCCTCACTCACCCTCACTCACCCTCATCATCCTAGGTGAGGTGAGGGTGAGTGAGTTTCTGAACCAGGAAAATTCGTGAATGTGAGGGTGAGTGAGGGCTGTGAGGACCGTGAGGGCCGTGAGGGCGAGGGAGTGCGTGAGGGGTGTGAGGGCCATGAGTGCGTGAGGGCCGTGAGGGCGGTGAGTGGCGTGAGGGCCCTGAGTGCGTGAGGGGTATGAGGGCCGTGAGGGCGGTGAGTGCGTGAGGGGTGTGAGGGCGGTGAGTGCGTGAGGGGTGTGAGGGCCATGAGTGCGTGACGGGCGTGAGGGCGGTGAGTGTGTGAGTGGCATAAGTGCGTGAGGGGCGTGAAGGGTGTGAGGGCCATGAGGGCGGTGAGTGCGTGAGGGGTGTGAGGGCCATGAGTGCATGAAAGGCGTGAGGGTGGTGAGTGCGTGAGGCCCCTTCCAGACGGAGCAACTTTCTCAGCTATTTTGGTGTTGTTGGCGGGTTGTTTCCTAGCATTCCTTAGATCGACACGAATTGCTGAGATCGGGTCCGGCTCGAAACAAGCGAGCCACTCGGAGCAATTCGAAGACGTTTGAAGATGGCTGCATCCAATCAGGGACGCGATAATTTTCACATGATACCTCCTGCCGGTGATGATGACAACAAAATACTTGGTTCTGGTTTGAAAGTGATTGATTTTGGAAATAAACTGTTTAAGCAAGATGCATTAGTATTCTCAACGAGATTTAAATGCCTAAAAACACGTTTATAGCGCGTAATTTTGTGCCTAAATAGTGCAAGAAAAATAAAATTTCATGATGATGATGGCAAATTGAAGCAATTGGTTGCTGCGTGTGACCGCGGGCGGCCCGTATTGCTGGTGTTTCGACGTCAAGTTTCTCGCCGAAATTGCCCATCTGAAGCGGGCCTGAGTGGCGTCAGGGCCATAAGTGCGTGAGGGACCTGAGGGGTGTGAGGGCGGTGAGTGCGTGAGGGGCGTGAGGGGCGTGAGGGGCGTGAGGGCCGTGAGTGCGTGTGAGGGGCGTGAGGGCCGCATGAGTGAGTGAGGGGCGCGAGGGCGGTGAGGGCCATGAGTGAGTGAGGGCGGTGAGTGGCGTGAGGGCCGTGACGTTCAGTGAGGGTGAGTGAAGGGCTGAAGGTGAGTGTAACTGTGAGGATGAGGGTGAGTGAGGGGCTGAAGGTGAGTGTAGCTGTGAGGGTGAGGGTGAGTGAAGGGCTTCGGTGAGTGTGGCTGTGAGGATGAGGGTGAGTGAGGGGCTTAGGTGAGTGTGGCTGTGAGGGTGAGGGTGAGTGAGGGCGACCTAAAATGCCGACCTCTGCTCAAGAGTGTAAAAAAGGTGTCATTCATATCGCGTAATCCATTGGGTTCATGGGTGCGCGCTCGGTGCGCACCAGATAGCTATTACATGCTGCATTGAGCCCCACACCCTCACTGCTCCGATAAGTAATCGGAATGTAGGAACGCGTCCAAATTGAGCGTTTTTACGGAGCGCTTAATATACTGCCCCTGCGTTATATCCTTCTAAAACAAAGTTTATTTAGTGGTTTTCGATGAGACTGAGCAAGTTTCTACTTGGAACCGTATGTCTATTTTCATAAATCAAAAGGTTAATTAACGAAGCTTAGTTAATTAGCCGACTGATCGTTACGATTCGCCTCCTATACTATGTCCCCCTGGCCGTATAACTCACCTGCACAAACTCATTTGTGTAAGTTTCAAGGCTTTTTTTAAACACATCTGTTATGTAAAAAAAAAAACTACATATATATGTAAAACTATATATATGTTATGTAAAAAAACTACATATATACATACATATATCCAAAAGGAGGTAAATTCTTTAAAACGTATTTATTGGACAACGTTCCGAGCGGGGACCGATCTTCATTCTATATATACAAATATACGAGTTTTATACCAGATATAGGCGAGATCTGCTTATACATCGTACAAGCGGCACGGTGTTGCTTCCGGACACGATGAGAGAATTGTCTGCGAAAAAGCCGTGCGCATGTTTCTTGCATGTTTTTCTTCGTACATACATGAACATGTCTGCAGGCAGGTTTCGTATAATAAATGTGACTCTAATGCGAGGACATGCCTTAGAAAGTTTCAGTAGACTGCATGATGTATTCGCAGTGAATCGGCGCTTTTACTCTATACTTCGTTTCAGCTTGGGTCCAGACGCAGCCGATGCTACAAGCGCGAGCTCCGGGCTTCCAGCGTCCCTGCCAAGCACGCGCGCTCGTGCAGTACAGGCACTGTTCAGGGCCACACGCTCGTGCTTGTAGCATCGGCTGCGTCTGGACCCAAGCTGAAACGAAGTATAGCTCTTTTGTTAGGGTACCGCGTTTATGATCTTTTGGTACTTACGTGAAATACAAGGCAGTGGCAAAGAACAACAGGCAGGAAAGCAGCAGCCCGATCATGACAAACGGCACACCGTATACGTGCGGGCGCTTGGTCTTCTACTAACTATACTGCGAGCTACGTTTCACGCGATCAGAACGCGAGAAAATAAATACAAGTAAGAATGAAGAAAAAATAGAAAGCGTGGACGTGGTACATGCTAGGCTGACAAGTGCTTGCGCTTCACATAAATTATTCGCTACTCAGGGTTGCGTGAGTTTATGTTATCCTTCGTAAAACAGGGCATTTTCTTTTTTGATACATTAATTGTCTCAACAACTGTGCTTAATAAAAAAAGTTTAGAAAAAAAAACAGTATATAAGGCGTCATTCTGCCATTCATGTCACGGCCGCGTAAAGGGTAATACTACTGCCTTATAATATGCACTTGGTTGATTAGTATTGTAACGTTACTGCTATCCGAACATTGCACTTTTGATTTTGCCTTTTTTGATAAGACCTATAGTATCCGCCCATTGTTCGCCTGAATTTATTGAAATGAATGAAGGCGTTCGTATTTGATGATCAATCGTTCGATCGGTCGGTATTTCTCAAGCACTTGACAAGAAAATCAAAGGCACGGCATCGTGAATCCCAATTATGCGACGCACAAAGTCGAGATAGGGGCGAGTGTGTCTATTACCTATTTCTAGAATAAGTGACTCTCAAATTACCACATACTGCCACGCGCTTCCCCGAGCGACCGCGTGCGTGGCCAGTGGTTACCGCCCTTGATTCTCGTGCGGAAGCCCAGGGTTCGATTCCCGGGAGCGACGCGCTTTTATTTATTCTTTCAATTTAGATCTTTGGTAAATTCGACAACCCTGTTGCTTGTTTGAGGTCTGAATGTTCTACACGCTGAACCTTCTACGCCGAATGTTCCAGAAACCCACGAGGGTCCATAAGGGACGCCGCATGGCGAAGCGGAGTCAGTCTCGCCCCATCGTTCGATTGTGCTGTTACGACGACTTCGACGTCCGCGACCCTCTGTTTTGTCTTCTGTTCCAGTTTTCGTTTTGGCCACAAGTTCGCCTCCATTAAACGTTTCAGTCTCCTCAGTTATTCTTTGTTTCGCCACCCCGTCATTCGTGACAATATGGATACAATTTTTAGCTGCTACATTTTTCAGTTTTCTGCTTCAGTACACTCAAGTCAGTAAAAAGTAAAAGATGTGCTATAAAACTCTAATCCAATTTCGATGTAACTTGTGGTCTGTAGAGTCTATTGGCTTCTGTATCAATGACGGTATACAAAGTCTCTCCGCGCGTATAGATAAAAAAGTATATTAATGATGGACGATGCAAATTCGATTCAAACTCGATTGACGTTTTAGCGACTTCAAGCTATAGCTTTTTGTCTCTACGCAGGTTATATATTGCGCGTCTAGTCATGATTATAAAAAAGTAGATTAAAAATGGTCGATAAGATTACATTTCAATTGATTAATGTTTATAACGACCTCGGTATACAAACATATGTCTAAAAAACTCTATAAGAGCGCCATTCACTGGACGCCATATTTGAGTGCGCTTCTTAGAGTGCATGCTCAGGACAAACTCACATTAAAAAGTAAGTAAGACTGGTAACCTTAATGGTAGTCGCGTACTGCAGTAAATACCGCCAGCGAATGCTCTCTCCACAGAGAATGACCAATAAAATGATTAACGGGGGCCGAATAGAAATTCGGGTGGCGACGTAGCCGAGCTCAGCAATACACGAAACAGCCCGCAGAACAACGAAGACGGGAGAGAAGTACACACAGGAGACGAAAGCTAATGTTTACCGCTCGTCCGCTGTGTTTCTTTCCCGTCCTCGTTGTTCCTTAAGGTGTTTCATATATCGGATAGAAAGTTGCAAGAGTCGTGATGAGTCGTTACGCATAAATCGTGGGTAAAGCTGCAGTTCGGCTAAATCTCGCCGTTCATCAAGAGGACGTATATGAGTGAAGAAACTTTACATAAATTTGTCTGAGACAGAAGCCTCTAATAGCTCAATGTCGCACAAAGCAGTGTCGTTATTCAATAAGTCTTGCATCGCTCGTCTTGAACATCCTCTGTACCCGCAGGGTGCGCCCCTAAAAAAATATACAGATTTTTCTTTCTGCAGTAAGGAACTAGGCATTGCCGATCGCTAATTATCCACCCAAATGTTGTCCGAACAAGATGCCAAAGTTTAAGAAGTAACCGTTATGTTATTAAGGAGTGTAATAGATCCTTCATGGAGCGCGGTTGGAACAGAATGACGGTTTATTTCCGTATGAGCGTTTATATACACTGCACATGTTATGATAAGCGAACGCGGCTTGCGTTGGTGATAGGCACTGATAGCGATAACAACGAATATACATTGTCACTACATGACGCTCCTTTCTCCTACGATTAGTTGCACAAAGCAATAAACAACGCTTGGCTAATCATTGATGCCATAGCGTACAACAGGTTGTCGATTGCGTGTTGATCTTCGTGGTGGAGTCGGAGCTTGCGTTGCCGACTCCGGGCTCGCCTCCGGCCGCTGCGAGGGTCCTGATGTGGGTGGAAGCCTGTCGTGGTAGTCCGCCCTAGTGCTGGCCTCCCCTTGAGGCGCCGTCCAGGCTCGTCTCAGCTGGTTCCGGTGTCTGTGATGGCGCTCCCCGTTGTCCAGTTGGACCATGTACGAAACCGGGCCTCTTACTTCCACCACGGTAGCTCCTTTCCACCCGGGGTCCTGGATTGCAATTCTGCGTAAACTGCGTCACCCACAGTAAAACACTTTGTTGGCGACGCCTGAACCTCAGGTTCACTCTGACGATCTGGGTGAAGTCTGTCTAAGGCTGTCCTCAACCTTCGCCCCATCATCAACTCCGACGGTGACTTTCCCGTGACAGAATGCTGCATGGTGTGTTGTATAAACAAGAACCGCGCACTCTTGCACTGAGTTGTGCCTTCCTGTTGTTTCTTCAAAGCTTCCTTGACTTCTTTTACCATCCGTTCGGCCCTGACATTACTGGCGGGATGATAAGCTGCTGCGAACACTGTGCGAACACCGTCTAATTTCAGAACGTTTGTAATTCAGCACCAGTGAATGGTGTTCCATTGTCAGAGACGATTACGTCTGGCACCCCGTGCGTCGCAAGCATTTTCCTAAAGCTTGTGACGACAGCTAAATACTTCATTGATGGCATGATTTCTACCTCTCGCCCATGCAGTTGCTGTACGCATCAACTACAATTAGAAACGCTCCTCCCTTGACTGGCACCGCATAGTATATGTGTAACGACTCCATGGTTGATCTGGCTTGACCCAGGAATGTTTTCTTAAATTTTCAACGGGAAAATGGCAGCCGACGGAGTCCTCGGATACATGGAGCTGAGTGGCGTCAGTGACCGAGAATGGGCCCCATTTTCCTATTGACATTTTCGGAAAATCACTTCTAATTTTTGAATAAGGTAACGACCAGTTCTGAAACTTTGGCATCTGGTTCCAACCGCTAGCGCTACAAGTTTGGGCGGTAAAGCGCGCGCTGGCTGAGCCCCCGCTTTAGCTGCTACTAGCGGCGAGCTTCCTTGTGTCGCACGCGCCGAGCGAGCAAAGATAGCGGTGATAGCTTTCAGCCAGACTTGTACGTAGTTCAACTATACTCTACTCAAGTTACTGTAGTTTAGCTATTTTTTAATAGTTTTGTAACTTTCAATAACATTTTTATTTCGGTAATTATTAGTTTACTTTAATTACTTTTACCGAGGAACTTCTACTCAAATTACAAATTACTTTGGAATTTTAGTGGTAGGTTTGCTGGTCAACAAATATTTGTGCACAAAAATAGATAAGATGCTGAAAGATAAGCTGATATTTGCAAAAAGGGGAAGCATGTGGCATAGGCAGGGAGTCGGCGGGCCGGGGGGGGGGAGGGGGGTTGAGTGCTCAAATTTTCCAAAATTTTCACGAGGATAACAAAAGAAGCGCTTCTAGCTTCTTTTGCTATTTCGCTAAGACTAACTGTGATTCACATGCAAGAACGGGGAAGAACCGCGAGAAAATATTTGAGACAAGAGTCCTCTGCGCCAGGGACAAGATCAGCGCCACGTTTCCTGAACTCCTCAACCGTCATTCTTGTCCAGTTCGCTTGCACCTTTGCATTAACTGCATTATCATCATAACTTTAAAAATGCAGGCCGTTCATCCTAGCTTGTGGTAGACTGGTAGCAACTGATAAAACCCGTTTGCTCTACTGACCTCTAACTCCTGGTTAGCTCAGTTGGTAGAGCGCTCCACTGGAACTGGTGAGGTCCCTGGTTCGATACCAGGACAAGGCGGATTTTTTCGGTCACGCAACAGTTACCTAGCTGCATTTGGAGATTTGTGTTTGTCCTTTGTCCCCCTTGTTCCCCTTCTCCAGGGATTATTATCGCCATTCAAATTTCAGTCACCTTTCAAAAAGGATGGCGCAAGTGCGCGTGGTCTACTAGAAGATAAGCTCCTTTTTAATATTTACGACAATTAGTACGCTTCAAAAATATTGCAACCATGGAAAGTGATTTTAATTAGAATGAGAAAGGCTTTAATTAAAGAATCGTTGTTTAAATAGCTGTCCTCTTCTTTCAAACCGGTTTCTTGCGTACAGAGTCGAGCTTCAAAATAGCCCAATGATTTAAAATTATTTTAAACAAATCTGAATATGAATACAACCAAACCCGCCTTACAGAATGTCAGCCCAGTTCCTTTAGTATACAATTAAAAAAAAAAGAGATCAGATGCCAGAATGTCTTCAGAGAAAGCCAAGAACGCGGGAAGAGAATTTTTTGAAATTTTATGACAATGCAGTAATATTTGGGAAAACAAATCTGCTGGCGTTGTATTTCTAATATTCTTTCTGCTGAGTTCCGATGTTTAACAGGAGCATGCCTTTAAATGTCGTTGCTGCGAATTATGATGGGAAACTGAGTTGCGACACTTCAAAATCGCATAAAAAGCACATTTTGAATAAATATTACAATATGTGAGTGTACTAATTAAGAAAAGAAACGTAAGTACAGAACCACACAAGTCCTTCATCTATTTAATAAAAGATATAACATCTGCGGCTTGAATGAATCACAAGTCTAGAAACTTGGAATGCGTAGAGGTATATGTCTTTGAAAGTATCAAAATTTGCACTTCTTGTATTCTTAGTGTTTGTTAAGTTCTAAAAAATGCATGTCACATTCTGCACTACGCAACAAATATTGAATTGGCCATGTATATAAAAAAAAACTGAAATACGTGGTACGCGCACAGACGCGACATTTGCACCGTAAGCAGGAGTGTTAGCACAGCTGCCACCGTTATTATGGTTGGGGCCGTGGGACCGCCGCCTTAAAGGGCAACACCACTCGGGGTCGCGAAAACGGCGTACGTCACATTGTCGCGTGACTCTCAGTGCGAAGTCGTGATGGCAAGTTAACTCACGGTGTCAACAACGTTTATAAATATAGTGACGTTCTCAATTTGAATCAACTTGAAGCAGTGAGTCACGCGACCACGTGACGCAGGGTTAGTCGTAGTGCCCAGAGCCGTTTATACTGAGAGAGTTTGGCCAAAGGGCGGAGCTTGTAGTCCGCTAAAACCAACCGATTTTGCCAAAATGGCTTTACTTCTCTCTGTTCTATGTTCCTGAGAAATCGCATATATTTCTTGAGTCAGAGCCCCAAAATGGCGGACGGAAGTAATCATCCCCCGAACGTTGTCAGACTACGCTGCTGTGGTTGCCAGCCTGTCAAAATCTCCTTAAGAAGTCCAAACTCTCTCAGTATAAAGGGCTCAGATAGTGCCAATACAAAAGTGTCACGAAAACCCACGATTATTTCATACATCGCAGTTTTGTATATGACGATTTGATCAATACAAAGAAATACAGCTGACAATTTTTATTCCCAAATATTCATTGTGTAATTGATAACTAACAAAAAGCAAAAAAAAATTACCTGAACTGTTCTGAATCGTTTACCGTTATTCTTCTTTCCGGTCCAGCTCCGGTTCAGTTCCAAGATGAAGGCGAAGATTTTATTTTCTTCAGTTCCGGTTTGAGCAAAAATAACGGTTCGGTTCCAATTTTCGGTTCGGATCGGTTCCGGTTCGACACCCTGTCGCAATCCATCAGTCTCTGGAACAAAACCACCCTGCGCATAAATTTGTATAGTTTTTTTTTCTCTTTTTTTTTCGCATTGTTTTTTTTATTGTGGGTGTAAAGTAATCCCGATAGCGAGCGAATATTTTTCTCATAAATGGTGCGTGCATATTTGACCTCGCAAATACTCCAGGGGTTTCCACGAATACCCCGTGGACGGCGCCAGCGTGCCAGTGTGCTCTCTTGCCGCACGCGGTTAGAGCGAACGCAACGCACCCGAGCACACTCGAGCGCACATGTGTGAACCGGCCTTTATGCGGCCAGAGCAACGCATCAATAAATAGAAACGTCAAAAAGGGCCCCGGAGACAGAAAACTGAGTGTTTCTTTGGCATTTTCCCAAAGGTGTTTTAACTACCTTGCATTTAAAGTGCGCTTCCTTTTTTAGGTAGGGGGCACGGTTGGGAGGAGGGCACTAGAGGGCGCAGTGCGAGGGTGTTGCAATTACATACCGAAGTCACAGTGCCGCGTGACGGCGTGGTGTCCCGTGACCATATCTGGAACTATACTTTAAACCGTTTATTAAAAAAAGGGTTGTCTACCGTTTCAATAAAACAAATTATTGGAGAAACAGAAAAACGACGGTTTTTAGGTTTTTACGGTCACCGAAACCGTAAAAATCATATCGTAAAAAAAAACGAAACGAAACCGTTATCAACAGGAAACGGTAACCGTAACGGAAACGTTATATTTCTTGGTTTCCGTCCCTGTTGAGCACAGGTGTGGAGTGCGCGAAATAAGGAATCCGAGCGATGTTCCAGGACACAATTACGAAAGCACCACTGCAGTCGTCCGCGCACACACCCAGAAAGTGCTGTGTGCGCACGACTGCAGTGGTGCCCCCCCCCAACCAAGACAAAATCCTGCCGACGCCCATGTCAGTCATCAGCTTGTTGTCACCGTTGGAGCGCCGTGTGCAAAAGGTGCGCTTCGGACTTCATATGTGCTCGGTGTGTGCTTCGTGCGATGGACTGTGAGGCGACCGCGTCTACATCTACGTGCTCGACATCGGCAGCAGCGTCTACATCTACGGCGGCACCCCGGACCTCACCCAGTGACGGCACACACTTTGCTGCCTCGGCATTGCGCGTTTTCGGCGTATTCATTTTGTTGGCCGTTTGAATGCCGTGCCCCCACCCCGCTGAATTTCAGTGTGCCAAAGTAGCATTTTGGAAACACTCGATCGCCTTAGTTTCTGCCCGCAGAGCCGGGCTTCAAACTCTGGCCGAAAACCTGTGAAGTACAAACCTGAGTCGTATGGCTTGTATGTTTCTAATTTTTTCAGGTGTGGATGACACTTGGAATTGCATTACTGGCCACCGCGGTCATCATGGTCAGGTTCCAGAGAAACTTCAAACGCGCCGGTGCTGTGAGAAAGTTCGTCCATTACGTCTTCCTACTCTTCGCTTTCCTAAAGATCTCTATAAATTTTGTTCACACACAGAACACAAAATGAAAAAAAAAGCGGCTATTCAGCCGCCACCAGCGTCCGGCATTGCGCCTATAAGAGCACATCTAATTCAGGCCTCAACCAGGGCGCCCCTTGCGGCAAACAGGTCCGTTGCATCGGGGAGCTTGTGCCCGTCGCCGCGTTGGTTGATGCGTTGTAGCTGGTTAGCGCTGTAATTTCTGAGGTGGCTATTCCGAACCAAGAAAGCCATAACAATTGCTGCATGGTCGGCAGCAACAGTACGTACTATCACAATCAATATGAGTGCGAACACCGCTCCGCGTGGCCCGCAGTACTCTCAGTGCCCCCTGACGATTGCACTTTGAAGTATAAGTGCACCTTGCGGTCGAGGCATAGCTTCTCTAGCGACCGCCGCACCACTCTGCACTTCCGGGTCGTCTGCTAGCGAAAAACGGCCGGCGAAACCGCGAAACTGTTCAGCAATGACGAAGAGCATTTTTCGCGAGCAATATGCGCCAGCAAAATAACTTGTATAGATATTTTTAGGGTCATTGTTTTGATTAGGAAGTTTTAGTAGATTATTCCCATGAAGTCTCCGATAACAATACCCGATACTCCGCCGATGCCCTTAATTAAGCATGCATCATATTGTTTTCGGAGGTATCAAAACAATCAACAAAGACTGCCTATTATTTACTTCAAATGAGTTTTGCGAGAGCGAAGCACCACCAATGCGCACAGGCAAGAAGTTAGCGCGGTGCGAGCGTGGGTGATACTCTTCATCATGGAAAACATCGGGCAAAAAACGACGAGGACGTCCCGTGTGTTTCTTCTACGTCATCATCGTTTCCTTTGTGTTGTTTTTCATGATAAAGGGTATCACCCACACTCGCACTGCGCTAACTTCTTGCCTGCGCGCATCGGTGGTCCTTTGCTCTCGCAAAACTCACGCGAAGAAATAATAGGCAGTCTTAGTTCATTGTTTTGAGACCCCCGATAACAATATGATGCATGCTTAAAGGCGTCGGCGAAGTATCGGGTATTGTTATCAGAGTCATAAGAGTAATCTGCTAAAATTTCCTAACAAAAATATGACCCTAAAAATATTTATACAAGTTATTTTTGCTGGCTCACATTGCTAGCGAAAAATGTGCTTCGTCAATGGTGAACAGTTTCGAGGTTTCGCCGACCGTTTTTCGCTAGCAGACGACCCGGAAGTGCAGAGTGGTGCGGCGATCGCTAGAGACGATATGTCTCGACCGCAAGGTGCACTTACACTTCAGAGAGCAATTGGTAGGGGCACTGATAGTACCGCTAGCCACGCGGAGCGGTGTTCGCGCTCATATTGATCGTGATAGCAAGGAGCGCACGTCACGAAGGTCTGCGGCTTCCTTCGAAGCCGTACGAGGCCGCACGATCTGGATGCGACCTGTGCGTCGAAGCAGGTAAGTGAAGTTTACCTTGCAGTCCGCATTTGCTTTAAGGGAACAGGGTAGGGCAAAATTTTGAAAAAAATAGATTTTTTGTTTTTTAGAGATTCGGATTTCCCAGTCTTTCCTGAACAATGCTGTCTGTGTCATTTGAGCGTGCGCGATTTATCTACAGGAAAAATGACCTTTTCCGAAACCAAGGGGGTGACCGACCACGCCCCCTTTTACACCTATGCGTGATCTGTATCTCTCCTATGTTGTAAAAAAAACAGTAAAAAAAACGCAGATTTTCTCTAGGTTTAGCGGAATGTTTATTGCTCGTCCAGCAACAGCAAACAGCTGTCTAGCTTTAACGTTTTTAGCCCCATAAATCCTCAGACACTGCCGGTATCACTCGCGACGCGCGTTCTTTTGCTTCAGCTTCGGCGTGCTTCCACGGGCAAGGTAATTTATTATTTACTTTAGGACTAGATTTTGAATGTTAATCAAATGACGAAGACGAAGAAGGTATTTCAAAAGCGTCGCTTCCAGAGTAGTCGGCACAGGTTAATTTCTCATGCCGCCGAGTCCCTGCAATGCATTCTGGTGCCTGACGCAGCGGCTACCACGTGTGCGTCTTCTTCGAAGCTGTCGCACTCGACAGCACGCTTTGAAGAGCTCAAGGCAAGAGTTAGTGACTGCGACTATGAACTGATTGACATCGACCTTCTGTCCTGTACCGTCGCCGAAAGCTGGGTGTGTAAAGTGTGCGGTGGGGACTTGCAGCTGGTTGAAAAAGCAACACAAAGAGCTGGCGTCGCCTGCACCTACTTTCTGAAGTGTGAAAAGTGCTGTTGGACACACCGACTAGAGAGACGTCCAAACGGACAACTTCGGGCCTCTACTTGGTGTTTCACCAGGATGATTCACGGTGCAGTGGTTGCGTGACGCTGACCGGCGACGACTTTACTTTGCAGACAGGGCTACACAGCTCGTCACAAAAGAGGCCCGCAAAGCAAGGCAGCAAACAAAGAAACTAAATATTGACTATGGAGGTGACAACCTGGCTGGTGGCCACCGAACTGATGCATCAGCATGCATTTCTAGAGCGCGAGTTTGTTATAAAGCGCCTTTTTTCACTTCAAAGTCAATTATCTCAAAACATCATTTTTTGCGACGTTTGACCCTTTTTCTCTGAAACCTTAGAAATTAGAAGCATTATTTTTTTCCACTACCAAGACAACACAAGGGAGAGTCTACTGAACTAGAATTATGGAAATCAATCAAGGCAATTTTGTTTGACAAGCTGTTTATTGTCCATTTTGGCATTAAAATTGGGAGGGTCCAGTAAAAACAAAAGTAAAAAAGAACTAAAATAAATATAACAATAGTTCTAGTTCAGTAAAGAGAACACAGAAAGCTAAATACAATGATACCAACATGAATCCTCTAACCCTAGCAGATCCTGAGAAAAAGGGTCACATACATAGGCTGAAACACATGGGAGGAATAGGGCCTACCCTGTTCCCTTAAGCAGCTGACGAATAATACAATTAACATTTTTTATCCTAGCGACAATGGAACAGCAAAGGCACCTACGGCAAACTCTACAATGTGCAGCGAATACTTCACCGGAATCGAGAAGCGGAATGCTGTCGCCCACCGAAGCCCACCCTTGGCTGTTTCCATCAGACTGCATGGACGATAGTAGTGGGAATCGCGGAACGGCGCGAAAACAATCGCCCAGTCATTCTCCAGCTGATTCAGAAAGTAATAAACGTACATAATTTGCGCAGTCCACTCTAACGCCCACAAGAAAATTGAAGTTTCTCTTCTTTTTTTTTTTTTGTGGGCGCACTTAATTTTGTTTGCGGGGTACGACGCGCCGTGACATCCATTTGTCAGACGAAACGGAGCTCCTTCACGTCGTACACGCGGCCAGATGCATGAAGCAGTTTTCCTTTCGTCATATTGGCACCACGGAAGAAGCTTTCTGGATTCGTAACCGCCTTAAACACCGTCGCAATCACCATGGAAACACTGTCCGCTGTGCTACTCACCGCCATTCCTTCTCCCCCGATGATTCTGCACCGGCTACCGAAGAAGTTTTGCGGATTCGTAATCGCCTTAAACCCCGATAGGGAAACTATCCCCCTGTGCATTTCCGATGATTCTGCGCCGGCGGCACCGGCTACCGAAGAAACTTTCCGAATTCGTAACTGCCTTAAATCCCGTCGTAATCACGACGGGGACACCGTCCGCTGAGCTATTCGTCTCAATTGCTCCCCGGTGATTCTGCGCCGACTACCGCTAGGTGGCGGCTAACAATAGGCGACCGCCGCGACGCGGCCGGCGCGTTCGCTTCCTCTGCAGGCTGCCACAGCCCACTGATGAGAAAAACCCACAGCCCAGGGCGGTCGGACAACACTGACGTACAGTCGGGAGCAAAAGTTTGCTGGGCGCGGGAGCGCGTGCCGAAATAAAGCCCCTCGATGTATTTGCGTTTGTCTTACAAGTAGCGTCAAATGCGCCAGTGCACGAGGTCCGTGTCTCGAGCGGCCCTTGGAAGCAAAATGGCGGCGCAGCACTGAAATGAGCGGCTCTTGGAAGCGAATGGCGGCGGAGCACCCGCTCGTGGCACGTGTCTCGCGCGTTCTTACGACAATGGTTGGCGGTACTTGAAAGCGTGAATTTTATCAAGGGACTTTATGCCGAAATGCATTGCAGCGCCGTGCGACGGCAGCGCCGCCGCATTAAAAAGCCGCGCTTTGCGCATGCGCGCTCTTCCTGCTGGCTGTCATGTCTCTTTCGTTCGTTTCTGTCCGACTCATTTCTGATAACCGGAGTCGGCGCCAGGGGCACAAGTTGCCGTTTCGCTGGTTTTGTGTCATGCCTCGCGTCCTCTTGAGCTGCCTCAGCCGCCAAGCTGGGTGACGAAGCGCTTGGTGACCCCACCCCGCGAGCTCCGTCACAAAGCACCGGCGGCTGAGGCGGCTGAAGCAGTCACACAGCATGAGAGCCAGCGAAGTGCTATCTCGCGCCCCTGGCGCCGACTCCTGTTATCAGGAGTGCGTTGGAAAGAAACAAGCAACAGAGACATGACTATGACCACGAAAGGCGCGCACGCGCAAAGCGCGACTCCTTAATGCGGCAGCACGCCGTCGGACGGCGCGACGATGCATTTCGGCACGCGCCCTTGTGCCCCGCAAACGTTTGCTCCTGACTGTACACTCTCAAAACCAGGGACATGCACTGTAAATCGCTTCGTTCGAGACTGGTCCTGGAAAGGTCTATACACAAACACGGTGTTTGCAAAAAAGCCACGGCGCGTGTGCAAAAACCAAATTCGGGAGGAGTGAAGCTTTTGCGCATGCTTAGTACCGACAGCAGCGCCACCATGCACAGTGGCGTCACGTCAGTGAGTTGAGCTGAACTTTTTCACAAAGTTCGGGAACGAACGGAGCGACCGCCCCGACAGACCAATCACGGGTCGAGGAGAGCTCGGCCACGCGCGTCGCATGCCGGTCGCGGTTCCTACAATCTGCCGAAAAACATGGCGTCGGTTGTGATTGTCGACGCAATCGGTGTGCTGGAAGCTCATCGTTCCGCGTAGAGCGCTACCCTTGACTGCGAATTCTCGTCGTGGGTTGCAATGATAACCCAGCACGTACTAGAAAATAAGATCCATCGACTCGTGCTGCAATGTCGTGGCGGCACTCTCAAGAGAGCAGAATGACTCGTGCCGTCGTGTTTGTTTACCTCGACTATACAGTGGTGCTTTCGTATCTGTGTCCTCAAACATCACTCGGATTTCTCAATTTGCGCACTCTCATACCTGTGCTCAACAGGGACTGAAACCGAAAAATATAACTTTTTGGTCACGGTTACCGTTTTCTGTTGATGTCGGTTTCGTTTATTTTTTTTAACGGTAATAATTTTTACGGTTTCGGTTACCGTAAAATCCTAAAAATCGTCTTTTTTCGATTTGTCCAATAACTTGTTTTATTGAAATGCTAGACAGCCTTTTTATAATAAACGGTTTAATGTGGTCCCATATATCCAACAACGGGACACTCACAACAAGAACTCACGAACGTCTTTGTCCCTACTAATTGGTGAAATGTTCCAAACGTTTCTAGCTCCAACTTTTTGTTTACTACATCTTTTCCCATTATGCAGTTTGATACCAAAGCACACATGTTACCTCCACGCAACTCGGGGGATCATCGCATTCTGTTTAATAAACATACAAAATAAACATCGCTACTTTGTTATTCGGCAGCGTTTGTAAACAACCCTCAGTAAGTTCCCACTGGGTGCTGGAAGAACCCTTCGAACCTTCTCGTCACCGTAGTTTGTTGCAACCTAAGATATGCAAAAGAGGCTTTGCCCACGCTGAAGGAAGGAGCGGAACTCATAGCCCTCCTCTATTTTACCTATGATGTACCGCAGGAAAGCCTGCAAGCGCGAGCTCCTCGCTCTATTTGCGTCTCCAGCTCGACGCTCGCCCTCCCGCGGCGGAAACGGGAAGCGCTCTAGTGAGGTCCCCCGATTCTCCTGCTCAGCGGGCATGGCGGAACTGCTCGCGATCATGGCTTGCGAAATGCCATTTCCGAATGCAAACAACGCTCTTCACTGTCCCAACGTAGTGCTGCAGCCGGTATGGGATTGTACCTAATTAGTGAGTTTGAGTATTGCGCATAGCAGCAAACGCAAGCGCTGTGCGTTTGCGTTAGGTGGCTGCTCCTGTTGCCATGGTCCGATCCACGACCGCAACGCACTAGATTCCTCGTATTACCAGAAATAATTTGTGTCACTAAACAGGCTCATCAGCGGCACGCATCTCCAACCCTCACTATAACCGCCATTTTGGAAAATGAGTGGCGCCACCTATAGTTAGTTAGAGTCGCGAATAGGGCACATCTCGGCGGCACAAGCTCTCGTGCATTAAGGGCACCAGCCAACGTAAAGAACTCGCGCTCCTTGCCTTCGCTGCGGTACAACATAAGGTACAGCATAGTAAGATATTGCTATGCGGAATAAAGTAATACAGTTGAGTTCGTGCAAAGTTAAACATAATGTAAATGCACAGAGCTTGTGCCTCAGATAATTATTTTTCTAACTAGCTATAGGTGGCGCCACTCATTTCCAAAATAGCAGTATTTATGTAGTTGTGCATTATACGCTGATGAAGAGCTGATTTAGTGACACAAATTATTTCTCAATACGGAATGTAAACGTTGCGATCGTAGATCAGACCATGGCAACAGGAAAAAAAACACCTAACGCAAACGCACAGCAGCTGCTGCTGCTATGCGCAATACTCAAAACTCACTAATTATGCAATCCCATACCGGCATGCAGCTCCTACATTGGGACAATTGAAAACGTTGTTGCATTCAGAAAATGGCCTCGCAAGCCATGATAAAACGAGCAATTCCACCATGCCCACTGAGCAAGAAAGGAAGAATCCTTCCCATTTCCACCGCACTTGGGCGAGCGATCAGCTGGAACGCAAATATAAACGAGGAGCGCGCTTTAGCTCCTGCAGTACATCATAAGGTAAGCCAGAGGAGAATATAATTCCGTAATCGCTCAGCGTGAGTAAACACAATTTTGCACATATCTTAGGTGCAACAAACCGGTAACGAAAAGTCTTCCAACTTTAGTGGAAACTACTGAATTTGATTTACAAACGCTATGTGCTCTGTAATAAGAATGCGATGTCCCGAGTTCGCAGATAATGTGCTGAGCAATCAAATTTGCATAATGGAAAGGTAGTAAAAGTTGGAGCTAAATTTTGTTTGGGCTATTTCACCAATTAATAGGATTCTTGTTGTAGTATTCTCAATGGGACCACATTAAACCAAAACATCTAACATTCAATAAAACAATTCTTATTGAACAAATCTTACAAATTGGCAAAATTGTAAAAATTACCGTTAAAATAAACGGAAACCGACAGAAGAGCGAGCGTAACCGCAGGCCAAAAGTTATATTTTTCGGTTTTCGATCCCTTGTTGAAGTACAGGTATAAGAGTGCGCCAAGTGGCAATCCAGTATTCCTGAGTTTTGAATACGAAAGCACCCGCTGTCGGGTAAATGTACGACGGCGCGAGTCATTCTTTATGCTGGATGCCGCCACATTGCCGCAGCGCAGTCGATGGATCTTAATTTTCTGAATTGCGTGCTGGGTTATCAGCCCGCGACGAAAATTCGCAGTCAGAATGGCACTCTGCATGACGATGACTTCAGCTTGCCGATTGCGTCGACAATCACAACCGATATGATTTTCGGCAGATTAGGAACCGCGACCGATACGTATGACGAAATATCGACCCGTGATTGTCTGTCGAGACGGTCCTTCCGTTGTTCCCGAGCTGTGAAAAGTTCAGTAATCGCGACGATGACGCCGCTGTGCATGGTATCATTGCCTAAGCATGCGCAAGCTTCACTCCTCCCGAACGGACCATGAACTGCAAACACCGTGTTATAGATTTCAGGACCATCAGGCAAGCGATTTACAGGTGCGTAATCCCCTGAACTGAAGTCTTTAGTCAGGGTAAACATTTGCAGACACAAAGGAAAAGCGCGGTAAAGCTCATCGTCGCGCCGTCCCGACGGCGGTGCTGCACACGTAGAGTCGCGCTTTGCGCGTGCGCCTTTTCGTGGTCTATCATATCTCTGTTGCTTATTTCTTTCAACGCACTCCTGATAACAGGAGTCAGCCGGGCGCGAGTGCTACTTCGCTTAACCTCGTAAGCAATGACTGCTTCAGCCTCAGCCGCCAGTACAACAGGCAGGCTTCGCGAAAGTCGTCGCAAGCGCTCGTCACCCAGCAGCGTATTGTAGAGACGCGAAGCATGACAAAACCAGCGAACGCTAACCCCATAACTGCGGCTCAGTATGGTATCGGACAAGCGAACGAAGAACGCGCCCGGCAACGCGCATGCGCAAAGCGCCGGCTTTAATGCGGCAGCGCAAATCGCACGGCGCTACAATTTCGGCATGAAATCCCTTGATAAAATTCACGCTTCAATACCGCCAACTGTCTCGTAAGCTTGCGCGAGATCCCGCGAGCGAATTCTCCGCCGCCATTCACTTCAAAACCCATCGACTCAGTGCTGCGCCGCCAGCGCAACACCATCGCACTGGCGCATTTGACGCTGCTGGAACAAACACTGCTCGGCACGCGCTCCCGCGCCAGCTAAACTGCTCCAGTGTGCCATACCGTACTGTGGAACTCATCAGTGAAACATGGCTTATCTCTGAAAACGAACGCGCCGGCCATCGCAGCACGTATCGCAGTAGCCGCCACCCTGCCGAAGTATGGCGCAAATCACCGAGTAGACAATATCAGCAGACGATGTCCCAAAATGTGATTACGACAGGTTAAGGCAGTTACGAAATTCGAAGTAGCCCATGCCCCTGCGCAAATCATCAGATGCACGGAGATAGTCGAGTTTAAGGCGGTGCAAGTATAAAACTTCTTCGGCAACCAGTAAAATCACATCGAAGGAGAAGAGAATGGCAGTAATTAGCACAGCAGATATTTCAGAAATGTGATACGACGTGATTTAAGGCAATTTACAAATCAGAAAGCTATTCCATGATGCCTAATATAACGAAGAAAACTGCTTCGTATCTACAACGCGTGACATGTAGGCCTTTCATCTGGCAAATGAAGTATCGCACATCAAACAATTAAATTTTTTTACAAAAAAGAAACTCAACCTGTGGGCGTGGAATGGACTAGCAAATGCGTCTGCGTTTACCACTTTCTGGAATCAACGGAAGAATGACTGGGCGAGTATTTCGCGCCGTTCACGATTCTACTGCCATCGTCCATGCAATGAAACGGCCAAGGTCTCTCGATTCCCGTAATATTCGCTGCATATTAACAAGTTGCCGTAATTTAACTGCTATTTCATTAATCGCTAAGATAAAAGAACGTGAATTATTATTCGTCAGCAAGAGAGCAGGGTAAACCCCTATTCCTCCCGCTGAACTCGGCCTATAATATGTGACCTTTCTCAGGATCTGCCCCCAGGAAGGGTCATGTTGTATCATGTATTGCTTTCTGTGTTCTCTTGACTGAACTAGAACTATTGTTGTATTTATTTTGGATTCTTTTTTACTTTTTGTTTTACTGGACCCTCCCAATTTAATGCCAAAATGGATGGCTCATGCTTATTAAACAAAATTGCCTTGATTGATTTCCATAATTCTAGTTCAGTAGATACTCACTTATGTGTCTGCAGTAGTGGAAAAGATAATGCTCTAATTTCCCAGGTTTCAAGGAAAAGGGTCAAACATGTTTTGGTGTTAACTTTAGTGAAAAAAGGCAGCTGCAATGACTCATCTCTAATGCGTAAGCTGATGCATCAGTTCAGTGGCCCATAATAATTTGTCCTCCATGTCTTAAGTTTCTTTGTTGCTGCCTTGCTTTGCGAATATTTTGTGACAGCTGTCTCCAAGTAAAATCGTCGCCGGTCAACGTCGCACAACCACTACGCAATGTACTGGTGAAACACCAATCAGGCCAATTATCGGAGCTGAACTTATCTCTAATCAGTAATGCAACACTTTCACACTTCAGAAAGTAGATGCAGAGACGCCAGCTATTGCTTCAACAACTGCAAGTCCCCCACCCGCCGCACACTTTCTACACCCAGCTCGGCGACAGTGCAGGACAGAAGATCGATGTCAATATTCATAGTCTGTCCTGCTCTGCCTTGAGCTCAGCCAAAGCGTGCTGTCGAGTACGGCAACTTCGAAGACGCACGTGGTAGCTGCGTCGAAAACCTCAAATTCGGTAGGCTTCATGCGAAAATTAACACTGTGCCATAAGCTCTGGAAACGACGCTGAATGCCTTCGTCTTCGTCATTTGATTAACATTAAAATCTGAATCACACAAAGTAAATAATAAATTACCTTGCCCGTGGAAACACGCCAAAAACTGAAGCAAAAAGCGCGCGTCTGTACCGGCAGTATCTGAAAATTTATGGGAACAAAAACGTTAAAGCTAGACAACTGTTTGCCGACGCTGAGACGAACATTCTAAACTGCGTTTTTACTGTTTTTTTACAGCATAAGACGAGATACAGATCTACGCATAAGTATAAGGCGTGGTCAGCCTACCTGGTTTCGGAAAAGATCATTTTCTAATAAATCATGCGCGTAGTGGCTGTTTAACGTGATTCAGGAAAGACAAAGGTTTTTCAGGCACGCTGCCCTGTTCCGGCAAGCAGATGCGGACCTGATGAAACTTCGCTACCTGCTTCGACACACAGGTCACATCAGATCGATGCGGCCTCTACGCTGAAGAAACCGCAGACGGGCGATGCGCTCCACTAATACCATCACGATCAATATGAGCACGAACACCCTTCAGCGTGGCTAGCGGTGCTATCAGTACTGCAGTGCTCTCTGAAGTGTAGTCACCTTGCGGTCGAGACTTATCACCGTCTAAGCGATCGCCGCATCACTCTGCACTTCCGAGGTCGTCTGAAAACGGTCAGCGAAACCTCGAAACTATTCACCATTGACGAAACACATTTTTCGCTAAACGTATGGGCAGCAAAAATAACTTGTATAAATATTTTAGGGTCATATTTTTGTTAGGAAATTTTAGCAGATTGCTCTTATGACTCTGATAACAATACTTGATAAGCGCAGCCGACGCCTTTAAACATGCATCATATTGTTATCGGGAGTCTCAAAATGAACTAAACCCTGTGCTTTCTTCGCGTAGGTTGCGAGGCAAAGGACCACCGATGCGCGCAGGCAAGAAAGTTGGCGCAATGCGAGTGTGGGTGATACCGCTATCATGAAAAGCAGCACAGAAGAAACGATGATGACAAACACGCAGGCGTTTATCCTCGTCGTTTTACGATGATGGAATAGTATCACCCGCGTAAACAACGCGCAATGCGCATTAATGGTCCCTAAATAAACAAAAATATTTGAAAGTAAATAATAGGCAGTCTTGTTGATAGTTTTGATACATCGAAAGTGAGCATGCTTATTAGGGCATCGAGCAAGGTATTGTTATCGAGAACTTCGTAAATCTATAAAACTCACAATCAAACAATGACCCACAAAGCATCTGTACAGAATTTTTGCGAGCCGTAGGATAATAATAGGTGTTGCTGGGCTGCAATTTCGTGTTTCACCGGCCGTTTTCGCAACAGCGACCCGGAAGTGCGAGTGTGCGGCGATAAAATGCGTCGCAGATACGCCGAGTGCGGCCGTCGGGAACGACAATGCTGCGGGCCACGCAGACGGTGTGTTGTGATGAAGGTAAACCTTGCCGACCAGCTCGGCAACTGGTTCGGAATAGCCACCTCAGAAATTGCAGCTAACCAACTACAACACACAATAACGGCGACGATATGGCAATACGTTGCTTGCCAGCAGAGCGCAATGCCAACGCTGAATGCCACTTTTTCATTTTATGTTACAATGATAGAATCTTTAGGAAAGCGAAGAGTAGGTAGGCAGCAAATGGAACTCTCACAGCACCGGCGCGTTTGGTTCTCTGGAGACCTGACCATGATGACCGCGGTGGCCAGTAATGCAATTCAAATGTCATCCGCACCTGAAAAATTAGAAGGCATACAACCATGCGACTTTCAGATTTATTGCTTCTGGGATTTTTCGTTGCGTTGGCTGACTATGCGCCAGCTCGACGATAAATGCTTTCCATGCCTTTGTAAATTCAGAAGTGTGCGCTCTGGCTAACAAATGATCACGGCAAAACCAATGCCGTGTCATCGCCAGTCATGATGAAGTCGTCGTCATGGACGTAACCAGCGAATATTATCGACACGTGATCTGCAGGCAGCAACGGTCTCTGATCCATGCTGAAACCACACGGCATAGTCGGCTGCCTTTGCTCAACGACAACAATAACCGTCGTCATTGACATCGTCCAGCAGACCCCGTCTGGACGAGAAACGCCACCGTTAATTTTTTGTGCCGCCAGTCGTATGACCTTCGTCGTCACCTGCTCATTCAATACAGGTATCGCTGATTCTGAAAAAAACCACGCAATGTGGGCGATAAATGTCGTGTTTCAGTATGGTACTGGTGCATATAATCTGGACAATATTTTTTTGTTATAAATTTTACGGTTTGGCATTATAACAAAACCTAAGCCAATGATTTTTCTGTAATAATAATCGTTTGTTGGCAATCTGTGCAATAGGCGGTTTGAAATGTAGTTCAGATAGTCACGGACACTACATATCCTGAGCACTGTGACACTCATAACCCTTCAACACCCTCGCACTGCGCCTATGCCCTCGCAGCAAAGATGCCCCTACCTAAAAAGGAAGCGCACTAAATGCAAGATAGTAAACACCTTTAGGAAAATGCCAAAGCAGTTTTCTCTCCCTTTATTGTTCTCATAATGCCTTTCCAGTGCTCGGTGCGTGCGTTAATAACTGTAATAAGCGCAGGCATGGCATATGCAGTATTCGTGAAATTTTCGTCTTCGAGATATCTTTTTCTTCTGGAAAATATTAACCACTATCAGACTAACCACCTGATAAAAAAACAATCGCGAAGAAAAAAATTCGCCACAAATTTATATGGCTTTATTGCTTCGTCGTTGCAGAATCGAACAGGTAAATCAAACAAAGTGGAGACCGGCCGTCTTGCTGGCAGACGAAGAAATCTTCGCCTTCATCATCAGACGAACAGGCCAGCGAAGAAGGAATGACGTAGGCTTATTCAGTATTCCGTGCAGCAACATTGCTCGTGCAACAGATAACGGATAAAGGCTGTCATTATCTGTATTGATCGTCATGCAGGCATCGTCTGAAAAATGTGTTCAATGAGTACATGTTAACATTTATCATTTGTCTGGAGAGTTGAATGAGATTTTGTTGTGGCAATATTCTATTGTTGAGGCGATAATTACTTCTGTCGCATTTGAGACTGGCTCAGAATATATGCGGTTTCTCAGGTGAAATGCTGGCAAATCGGACTCGCATATACAATATTATACAGCTCTGCTGACAACCCTGCGTCGCAATGTCGCGTGACTCTGCTCAAATTGATTCAAGTAGACATCTATATTTATAAACGTGTGGCCGTGATAACTGCCATCACGACTTCGCGCCAATCACGCGACAATGTGACATGCGCCGCTCACGACAGTATTGCCCGGCGAGTCTGACGCTATAAACTTATAATAACGGTGGCAACAATGCTACTGTACATTAAATCTGCGTATACGCCATATTTCATTGTTTTTGCTATGCATGGCCAATTCAATATATTTGTGCGTAATAGAATGTGTTTATCCTGTACATAGAACTTAATAATACTAAATGCAAAAATGCCAAATTTTGACTCAAAGACATATGCCTCTACGCATTCAAGTTTCTAGGCTTGTGATTCATTCAAGCCGCAGAATGATATCTTTATTAAATAGATGAAAGAGACTGTGGTGCTTACGTTTCTTTCTTAATTAATGCACTCACATATTGTAATATTTGATAAAATTATTGCTTTTATGCGATTTTGAGTGTCACCTTCGGAGTTTCCCCCCTCGCGAATTCGCAGCTTTTAGCGACATTTAAAACATGCTCCTGTTAAACATCGGAACTCAGCAGAAAAAGTATTAAATACAACGCCAGCAATTCCCCCAAATAATACTGCGTATCATAAAATTTCAAAAAATATAACCGAGATTCTTGAAACTTTCTCTGAAGACATTCTGTATCTGATCTCTTTTTTTTTTTAATTAACTAATACTGGGCTGACATTCTGTAGGCGGGGCTGAGTGTATTCGCGCCTATTCAGATTTGTTAAAAATAATTTAAATCAGTAGACTATTTCTCTTAAAAATTGACTAGAAAATTGCAATATTTAAACTGGCAATTCTTAATTAAACCTTTCTCATTCTAATTAGAACTTTCCTTGCAATGGCCGGCATACTAATTGTCGTGAAATGACAAAGGAGCTTATCTTCTAGTAGACCACGCGCACTACTGCATCGATTTTTTGAAATTTGACAAACAGATAGCGATAATATGGAGAGAACAGAGACAAACAAACACAAATCTCCAAATGCAGCTGGAAAATTCTTGCTGTGGTAGAAGCCTCAGTATCGAACCGAGACCTCACCAGTGAATATACACCCTGAGCTAACCGGGATTAAGAAGGTCAGTAGAGCAAACTTGGGGCTATCAGTTGCTACCGGTATACCACAAGCTTAGGATGAACGGCCTGCATTATGATGATAATGCAGTTAATGCAAGGTGCAACTGAGCTGAACAGGAAGTGACGATTTGAAGTTCGGAAACGTGGCGCTGATATTGTCACAACTGAGAGGCCCTTGTCTCTCAAACTTCGCCCCGGACCTTCCCCGTTGCTACATGTGAATCGCAGTTAGTCTTTGAAATAGCAAAAGGGGCTAGAAGCGCTTCTTTATTTATCTCGTAATTTTGGAAAATTTTGGAAATATTTTTTTGGCCGCCGATACTACCTATGCCACATGCTCCCCTTTTTGCAAATATCAGCGAATCTTTCAGCATCTTATCTATTTTGTGCACCAAATAACTTGTTGACCAACCGCTAAAATTCCCGTAATTTATGTAATTTGAGTAGAATTCCTCGATAAAAAGTAAATATGAATTGCCGAAATAAAAATGTTATTAAGTTAAAACTATTAAAAAATAGCTAAACTATTACTATTAAATGAACTACGTACAAATCTGTACCGCTATCTTTGCTCGCTCGGCGGCCAGCGCAAGAAGCTTCCGCCCTTGAAAACAACGCCGCTAAAGCGGGGGCTACCACCCAAACTGTAGCGCGGGCGGGCAAACCAGATGCAAAGTTCCAGAACTGGTCATTACCTTATTCAAAATTAGAATTTTCCGAAAATATCAATAGGAAAAATGGGCGAATTCTCGGTCGCAACGCCACTCAGCTCCACGTAATCGGAGACTCCATATTTTTCCCGTGGAAAATTTAGAAAACATTCTGGAATAAATCTACACATATACTATGCGGTGAAATCAAGGAGGCATTTCCCGAAAATTGTAGTTGATGCATTGCAACTAACTTAAAATGGGCAGAAATAGAAATCAATGAAATATTTAGCTGTCGTCACAAGCTAGGAAAAATACTTGCGACACAAGTGCCAGGTATCGTCTCTGACAGTGGAACCTGAGCAGGCGTTCTTGAAATTAGACAGTGTTCGCACAGTGTTCGCAACAGCTTATCATCCCGCAGTAATGTCAGGGCCGAACGGATGGTAAAAGAAGTCAAGGAAGCTTTGAAGAAACAGCAGGAAGGCACAACTCAGTGCAAGAGTGCGCGGTTCTTCATTTAACACCATGCAGCATTCTGTCACGGGAAAAGTACCGTCAGGTGATGATGGGGCGAAGGGTGAAGGACAGCCTTCAAACAGGCGATGAACTGCAATTCAGGCAACATTAGTGACATATTTACTGGAGTGAATCCATTACCGTGGTGATAGAGGCCCCGGTTTCATGCAACTGAACAGCGAAGAGAGCCTCATCACGAACACCAGGGCGAGACAACGCAGACGGACCTACGGTAAACATCCCACCCGCATCAACGGCAACCCGGGCTGGCAGAGTCGGCAACGCAAGCTCACCCGCAGCTTGCGCGATCGGCTGGCTTCATGGTGTAAACGTATTTAGCTGCTTTGTGCAACTAATCGTAAGGAAGATTGGAGATGTGCTGTGTCTCTATTCGTTGTTATCATATCGATGCCCATCACCAACGCGAAGCGATATATCATGTATGTACGTGTATATAAATTCACGCAGGAAATAAACCGTCGTGTTCAACCATCATCACTTCCATGAAGATCACATTACACTCCTTAATAACGGTGCATCAGCAAACTGAAAATGTGTCGGACAACGACTAGTGAATCAATTAGCGATCGGCAATGCTAGTTCCTTGCTGCAGAAGAAAAATCTGTAAATTTTTAAAGAGTGACCTGAGATGTTCAAGACGAGCGATATTGAATAACGACACCTTTATGCGGCAATTGAACTATTAAATATCTCAGACAAATTTATGTAAAGTTTCTTCGCGTCATTCTTGATGAACTGGCGAGATTTAGCCGGAACCAGCACACCCGTTATGCGTAACGACTCATCGACTCTTGCAACTCTATCCGATATATGAAATTTGCCTTAGAGAACAGCGAGGACGGGAAAACGCAGCGGACCTTTCGTCTTCACTATGCCAACTTCTCGTCTTCGTTATTCTGCAGACTTTATTTCATTAAACATTTGAGCTCGGCCGCGTCGCCTTATTCTCGGCCCCGTTATCGACATTGAGTCATTCTGTGAGCTCGCTGGCGGTATTTGCATTGCGCGACTACCGTGGAACGCATTCTTACTGCTGTGGTTGTCTGGTATGCGCTCTAAACGCATATCATCAGCGTCAGTGAATAACTATATTTTCTTTTACAAACGTAATAGATTATAAACATTAATCAATTGAGATAATCTTATCGACCATTTTAATCTACTTTTTATAATCATGACTAGACGCGCAATATATAACCTGCGTAGAGACAAAAACCTGCAACTGAAGTCGCTAAGGCATCAATCGAGACTGAAATCAGATTTACATCGTCCACAATGTATACTTTTTATCTGCTGCACTGCCAGACATATACCGTCGTGATACAGAAGCCAATAGACTCCGCAACCCTGAAATTACATCGAAATTGGATTAGGATTTTATAGCACATCTTTTACTTTACTGACTGAAGTGTAAGCGAAAAATGCCAGCAGCTAAAATTATATCCCTGTTATCGCGAATGACGAGTGTATATTTTGGTAACTTGTAATAAAACGGAAACAGACGAAAGATTTCGTCGCGGACGTCAACTCGTAACAACAATCGAACGATGAGGCAGCAACCTCGCCATGCGGCGTCCCTTATGAGACCCTCGTGGAACTCGTGATAAGCCGAAGATTTAATAAGTATTCGAACCTCAAACAGCAACAAGGAATTTGTCAATTTACAAGATCTAAATTGAAGAATAAATAAAAAAGCGCGTCGGCTCTGGAATCGAACCTGGAAACTCACGCGAGAAGTAGGGCGAAGCGCTCCCGCGGCCCGCGCGCGTCGCTCGGGGCGTGGCAATATGTATTTGTATTCTAGAAATAGGTAATAGACACTCGCCTATCTCGGCTATTGCACATCCACGCAGATACATTACCGCCTTGGCCCTGGCAATGAAATTCTTGAAATGCCGACCGATCGAACGATTGAATCATCAAAATACAGCGCCTTCATTCATTTCAATAAATTCAGCGGCAATGGGCGGGTAATAGTGCCTCAAAGGGCAAAAATCAAAGTGCAATGTTCGGATAACGTAACGATTACAATACTAATCAACCAGAATGCATATAAGGCAGTAGTATTACTACGCGGCCTGTAATATGTAGAATGAGCGCCTTATATACTGTTTTTCTAAACAGTAAACGCAGTTGTGAACAATGAAAATGTATCAAAAAAAGAAAATGCCTGACTACGGGATAACATAAACCACTAGTAGCAGGCTATGTGGCAAGCACTGTCAGCAACATATACCACGTACACTTTCTAATTTCATTTGCTACTTGTATTTTATTTTCTCATACTACGATCGCGTGAGCCATGAAAATGCAATATAATTTGAAATAGAGATACGCCCGCACGTATAGACTGGCTCTACTTTCACCCTTGTTGATTTTGCCACTGCACGTAGTACAAAGATCATAAACGCGGTACCTAACAAAAAGGGGGCTATACTTCGTTTCAGCAGGTCAAGACACGCAGCCGATGCTACAAGCACGAGCGTGTGGCCCTGAACAGTGCCTGTACTGCACGAAAGGCGCGCGTGCTTGGCAGGGACGCTGGAAGCCCGGAGCTCGCGCTTGCAGCATCGGCAACGTCTGGACCCAAGCTGGAAACGGAAATTATAGAGTAAAAGCGCCGATTCGCGCGAATACATCATGCAGTCTACTGAAATTTTCACAAGACATGTCACTCGCGTGGGGTCTATTATACGGGACGCGCGCGGACCGAAATGATTTAAATGTATTAATACGAAGAAAAACATGCAAGAAATATGCACGGGCGCGCGCGGGAGACAATATATAAATAAATTGTCGGAAACTAACACGCGCGCGCGCGCGCGCGGATGTATAAACAGATATATATATATCTGGTATAAAACTCGTATGATATATATAGAATGAATCAGTCCCCGCTGGAACGTTGTCAATAAATACGTTTTAAATTTACCTCCTTTTTTTAGTTTTACATATATATATATATATATGTAGTTTTATAACATATATATAGTTTTACATATATATAAGTTTTTTTTTTTTTTTACGCAACAGATGTGTTTAAAAACCTTGAAACTACACAAATGAGGACAATGCAAATGAGTGCCGACGGGGGGGACATATGTCAGGCGAATGTAACGATCAGTCAGTAACTAGGCGTTATTAACCTTTTGATTTGAGAATATACGGTTCAAGTAGAAACTTGCT
>JAZHYW010061508.1:0-34528 GCA_037355805.1 Ixodes ricinus
AAAAATGCTACGAAGATTTCTTTATTTGCATTCGTAATCAACTGAAAGCCGGTACGTGTGGTTTGTGTTTAGGAAGTACTTGGAGCGAACTGTCATGTTTCATGTCACTGCTTTTCAGCGCATAAATTGCGAACCCATTCACGACGTTGCGTTAGCAGTTCGGCAGTTCCCTACTCCCTTCTACAAAGAATAAAATTTTCGTGACTTGTACTTAAAAACCTTGCACTAATAGCGGGAGCTTTTGCCGTCAGTTTGAGCACAGATTGCGGTTCGACCGCAAGACCTGAAAACCGCAGCGGATGCGATCTATGAAAAGTTCCTAATAAAATTAGACATCCCGGTCCCTTTCGTGCAACGCTCTTGCGAAAAAGACCACAACAATTCCCATTTTAACGCACTCGATTTAAAAAAAAAAGAGAGAAAGAATTGCATCATACACGAACACGCTGACCAGAATAGCTGCGCCAAGGCCGGCCAGTCCTTGTCAACGCCCCCGCTGCCGTCCCCGCTCCTCTGGTTCTTCACTCGTCCGCGAGAGGGCGACCTTGGGCTGGAGTTTCGCATACTCCTTTCACCCTTATGCTGAGACTAGAAGCTCCGCCTTCAGCGCGTGGTCGCTGGCTTTGCAGGGCTTTGGTTGCGCGTGCCTGCGTGTTCACACTTGTGCTCTCTCGTCGTAAGATAATTTAAGAAACATTAAGCTACTCGGTCCTATGGAGTCGCAAGTCTTGCGAACGGGCCATAGGGTCCATGAAATGAATTTCGGTCTGGTATAAATCATATTAGATTTGACTCCTACTAACCGTAGTGGGCCAAAAGGAAGAGGGTAGAAAGTCAAACACATGCTTTTCGATACAAAAATTCGAAAATATAGCGGACTATTTTGTACGTTCTTTCCTTTGAAAGCTTTCCACCTTTCACTGACATACATCCGCGGTACCCAAACACGTCAGTTTACCCCAACTCCCGCAATGAATACGAGCACCGTGTCACTCGGAAGTGTGCGCTCGTCAACATTCAATCCGTCGACGAATATTTCGATTCTCCGTTCGTGAGAAATGAGTGCCGTGACTGGACTTATCATCGCTTGCCAATGACAAGTTTCACGGTGCGCCTAGAAAGCACGGTGGGAGCTTGGGGTCATCGCACTCGGTGCCCTAGCATATCACAACCGCGTGATTTCTCATTTCGCTTTTGAATTGTGGAGGAAAGCTAAGGAGAAAGGAGTTGAAAAAGAATTTCATGGCCCATTTGAAGTGCGTAGCAACGACACCTCAGCCATTTCCGTTTTTCAGAAATGTTAAAAAAGACCGCGAGAGAAAACACCGATTGGCGGAGAGCAAGTTCGTCTGCTTCTGGCGCAGAGGTTGCGGTGACGTCAGAACGCCGAGTTCTGATTGCCTCTCATTAGAAGGATAGTGGGTAGACCTCAATGCTAGCTGCCTTGAGGTCTACCCACTATCCTTCAATCTGAGCCAATCAGAGCTCGGTGTTCTGACGTCACCGCAACCCTGCGCAAGACGCAGACAAACTTGCGCTCCGCATAGCCTGAGCTTCCTGACACCATAGTGACAGCTCAGGTTATCACATTTTCTAATGGTAATTACGTCGCTCGCTCTGCAATAAGCACCAATATGGCGGCACCCATGAGATGATCTGGAAATGGAGTGCCTATACTCTTAGCGGACCTTGTCTACGGTTCTAGCCAATAGAATGGCCCCTGAAGTGACATCAGTGCAAGTAATGTATTTCGTAAAATTATTTCTTTGAAACGTTTGTTTGTTCCAGGGGTGATGCTTAATGCCGGGACACAGAGCAACATCATTCCCGATGAGAGCGAGCTGTGCTACAGCGTCCGGGCACCCACGACAACGGAAATGCTCACAATCAAGGAGCAGGTGGAGGCCTGCTCTTCGTGCCGCTGCCTTGGCGGCCGGCTGCACAGCCACCATATCGGAGAAGTCGCCGACCGCCAAGCATATGATACAGAACGAGGTACTCATACGACTCTACCAGAAGCACGCGGAACGACTTGGTAAGTTCCCAAATATTATTTACAATTGATTCAATTACAAAGTACCTACATGGACCTGTAAACATTATTGGTTTTTTTTTTGCCTTTTAGATTGACTAGTTTGGTCAGTCTGAAAAGAAACCTACGAGAAGCTTGCAGAAGTTCAACAAAAGAAAAACATTTCATAGTTTTTCTTAATTTGTTAGCATTAAAACGCTTATTTTGACTAAAACCCGGCGGTATGTTTCGTTTGTCAGCACCGGCGAGAGAGGGAGCAGGAGGCGGAGAGGTTGACGCGTGGGACGCTCCCATTGGTCTGAAGCGCTGACGTCAGCACGCATCAACCACTCCAACTCTCCCCCGGCTCTGACAAACTGACACAACCTGGTTTTAGTCCAAACGAGCCCTTAAGGCCCTGTCACACTGAGGCAACAGTTGGACAACTCTATCCGGCAACACGGGGAAGTCGTGTTGCCGGCGACCCTGTCACATCAAGGCAACAACAACAGTCGGGCAACATGTTGCTGCCGCCCGGCAACAGTGTTGCCCGATTTGTTGTCCGACAACCCTGTCACACCGCGCTGACGGCGAGGACAACACGCGGAATACTCCGCCATCTTGATTGTTTACCTTCGTTCGTGTCCGGCGCGGCGTCGCTGGAAATGTGACTCTGCAAAGTGCTAGTGCGTTCGAAGGGCCGGAAATTACTACAATACGACATCATCCAGTGATTGTGATTAGAAAACTTGACACGGGGAGTATTTTCCGCTCTTTATTTTATCGCAATGTGCTTCATTCGCTGACAAAGCAGATAGCCCTAACCGAGGAAAGTGACATCGCTGATATATGTTCGGGATTTACGCCACCGTATGAAGTGTTTCTGCCCGGTTCTTTCTTTCGTGCAATTCCTATTTCTTCTGTAAAATTGAGTTAACACCAGCAGTACCCCAAAGCGTCTTTTGTAGCGTGATGTTGAACTGAACAGACGGCTTTGACTGAACTGACAGTGCTTCAAAACAGCGACACTGACACGATCGGCCTTGATAACAATCGGTGGAATAAATATTTTTCAACGCTGTTCATTTGCCTACCGCCTGCTATGTCATCGCTTCATCCGCCAAAACGTCCTGGGTATTTTTAAAACAAATCAGGTGCCTGGTAGCGGCTGGTTCCAAGTTCCAAGCATCAACAATCATGATCAGAGTGGTCGTTTTAATGCTTCGATATTTTATTCTTTGGTTTTCTGGATTATTTTTATTATACTTTATCAGCGGGTGAGTAGGCATGCTATTTTATTTAATTATCAGTAATGTCAGCTGGTCTCTCGGCAGTTTTAATTTCAAAACCAGTGAACGTTCACGACCGTAGCTGTGAACATTTCGAAAATCGCTTTCCGTAAGCAAAAACATTAATAAAAAAATTTTAGCTGCACGCCAGCCCTAATTATTGTTAAATAACGTTTTCCAAGCCTTTATTTGAGTAAGACGTTATTGATAGGGGACTAACTCTACCATCGAAGCTATCTATGTTGTCGTGTTGCCGGCCCGAAATTCGCTCAGCCAGCGATCAGGGCAACACACGTTGTCCAACACGAGTTGCTGCTGTTTTTGTTGCCGAAAGCTGTCATACCGAGGCAACATTTTAGTTGTCGTTCGTGTTGTCGTGCTGTTGCCGCGATGTGACAGGTTTGTCGGACAACACGGGGAGCGAGCAACAAGTTGCCCGACTGTTGGACGACGTGTTGTGTTGCTGTTGCCGTCGTGTTGCCTCAGTGTGACAGGGGCCTTTGGCGTTTTCAAAGCCAAAGTAACGCGCGAAGCTGCCGCGGGGCCAGAGAGGAGGAGGCGCCGCGCAACACATCCTAGATAACAAAGTCGTAGTGCAGAATGTTGTGGCGTCATCAGAGAGGCCAACGCTAAACACTGGTTGGAGACGAGTGCTGGCGCCAGTGCGGCTTTGTTATCTAATAGGTGTTGCGCCGCGGCGAGGTGGAATGCGACTGTGCTCAGCTGCGGCTTTGCGGTCGCCGGATGTTCTTCGCTCTGGGCTTCCATAGTAGCGGTGCGATTGAGTGTTTGTAGGATGCGGGTCCCTCCACGAGTGATATGGATGCGGTTCCCTCTAAATAGTGCTATGAATATGGTTCTTTCCACGAGTGATATGGATGACCATATCCAATGGCGTCGACGTACTCTGACAGGCAGGGTACGTAAAAAGGGGTCAAAGAAAATTGCAGGAGAAGATCCATTGATGGATTTTTTGGGAATGCGCTAGCATGACCTTGCGAAACGCCGCACATGCCTCCCCTTGCAGGAATCGCTAATACTGACCTCATAACGAGGCCAAAAAGGAGGTTGCGAAAAATAGAGGGAGGCAAAAAGAGAAAGCCAAAACAGAAAAGTGAAAGGGTCAGCGTTAGCGATTCCCAAAGGAGGAAGTGTGTGGCGTTTCTCAAGGGTCCAGGCTACGCATTCACTAAAAACTAACCTATGGATCTTCCTGTATTTTGTTTTTTTAATCTAACTTATGTGCGCATGCATTGACCCTCATTGCAGCAATCCCAGACACTGTCTTCTCGGGTGTATGGGACAGCGTCCAACAAGACAGTGGTGTTCCCACCAGAACCGCTTTACGTAGACCATGGCCTCTGAGATTTTTCCCGCGCTCTGCTCCTGCCTTTCCAAACGCTCGGGTGCCGAGCAGAAAAAGCGAGCCGAGTGAGTTCTCTAGATCTCAGTATGCTGCGCTTATAACCAAACCAGAAATGGAAACAGAATCGCCTCAAATCACGCTGTCAAGTGTGAGCCCGCGACATGAAGCTTGCATCTTCATTGTTCTCTTCATAAGAACTAGCAAAAGGTAAGTCGATCTCTGTTGATTCGTAGTTTTCATTCGCTGTTCCGGTCTTTGCGGTGTTTCGCTGGTGATACCTTATAATGCAAGATTGGAAGATGAAGTCAGCTGGGCGTAAGACATGTTTTCACCGTCGTGAGAGAGCTATTCGGACCAGTGGCAGACGCCATGTCTTCGATCGACAGGGTGGTCACACTGCTCGGTTACAAGCTCGACCGCAAGCTGGGAGACTTCAGAGCCCACTTTCGCGAAGCTCGCCGCCCGGCCAACACCGGCGCCAACCCCTGGAGCCCCACCACAAGGGTGCTGGACTCCCTGCGTCGCCAGACATTCGGGCGGCTCGTCTGCAAGCCGTGCACGCAGGGAGGCCTCGCCAGGCGCTCGAGACCGGCCTACTAGAAGTCAGCAGCCCATGGCGGCCCCACGAAGACCACCGTCGCGAAGACCGCTGCAAGCCTAAACGCTCTTCACCCTCTTCAACAGCAACATCAACCCCTCACCCTCGTCCACAAGCGTCCATTTAAACCATCATCACCATTTCTTTTAAAATTTTATCGGTGCACTACCATCTCATCATTGTTAGACTCGGCGGCATGGGCCTTCACGGTATGGGCGACATGCCTTTCAGCGGCGCCGCGGTTCTTCTGAGCCGAAATAATATCACTATCACTATTTAGTGCGAATCTATATTTTGATTCGCCTTCCTGATGTTGATTGGCTCAACTTGCTGTTTTTTACTAAAATGCTTAAACGCGCCAGTTCTTTTTTGTTTTTTTAAAACAACATCGTGAGCATTTGTTCTACACCTTTCGCGCTTCGAGAAGATGAACCTTCAAATTTCGATTAACTTCTTCCTTGCTAAAGGTTTGTGTGTTGCGGCGAGAGGCGGGAAGCACATTTCGCACTGCTCCTAAGTTCCGTAGACCGACGATAATGGTGATGATGATAATTCGCAGGCTATTTCTTTGTGTTGTTTGGTTTGGTTCGTATGGCCACCAAGCGCCCCGCAGTTACAGCCTTTACCGCGGCGAATGCACTGGCCTAAAGAGCGCTAGCCAGCGCGCGAAAAACATCCTGGAGGCCATGCGGCTGACTTCTGTGTGGCAGCCGACGGACAGCGAGCATTGTGTCGGTCGTAATCTTTAACCAGCGTCACACCTCTCTTGAGCATCGCGTCACACTTTAGGATCAGGGGCGCAGTCGGTACTAACTTTGTTTAGACTAGAATGCAAATTAAGTCACAGCCGTGCAAAACGGTAGTTTTCTTCTTCTTCTTTATGCCAGCATTGAAATTGAAAACCAATCGATAAAGAGCTGTGCGTACGAAGAAGTGCGCTCACTGCCATTGACGTGTGATTGGCCGATAAGATGATGCAATTCAGTGAAATTGAAAATAAATATTACCGTGAGGCAGAAATATTAGACTTATATTTATCCTACCATTCTCATTTTTCATATCAAGTAAAAAGGAAGTATTGCGTATCATTCATGCGTTGCGCGAAGTAGTTCTTACTAGAGCCACTAAATGAGCTGCGCTTAGAGTATCGGCAACTCCTTTCCCGGACCTTGTTGTGGGCGCTGCCATTTTCGTGCTTGTGCAGAGCCTACGCAACTGCCGATCGTCATGATTCAAAAGTGCGACTTCCTCACCACTAGATTCAGTGTTAGGGAAGCTCATATAACATTGCTTTGCTTTGTCGCGAACTATTTAAACATTTGTGGAGGACGGAAAAGCGTTTGATGTGATTTCGAATAAAGCTTCAGAGTATCCAAGTGTCGTTACCCGAAGCGTAGCTTATTTAGTAAAACTAATTTTTATAAGAATTGGTTGTCGAAAGAAGAAACGATGCTTCTGGTGTTTCGAACGTGTACATCCAGATAAAATAACATAAATTTAATCTAAGGTACACCTACATAAATTTTCATTCAACGGATGAAGGGGAAAATTAGAAACGGTCTGCGAGGAGCCGGGTTTTCTTTACTTGGGCTTTTGAGGTGAATACGAGTATAGAAGGCGCTGAATTCTAGAGAATATTCAAATTCAGAGGTCACGCACGCTGGCGTGTCGGGCCCAAAACTACATTTTACGGGCATTTGCATGACAGAAGTTAAATTCATATTTAAGCCGCTGGATAGCGGTGAACTTCGGAAAGGATTTATTCCCAAAGCTTGCGCACGCTGGCGTGTTGTCCATGGGCCGAATACTAGAGAGCATCAACATGACAAAAGCATATTTGAGCCTCTAGATGCCACTGAAGTTCAGAAAACGTCTACTCGCTCATACAGAGCAATATTGAGCCGCTCCTTCCAAAAAAATTGTCGCGCTACAATGACTGAAAGAAGCGCGATGATTGCCACGCAGCTCCTAATGTAGGCACTGAAGCCACCAGGAGGGAAAACGCGAGGGGGCGCTCTTTTTTGCTTGCACGTCGTCTGCGCTAAAGGCCGTCGCTGCCGACACTCTGATGGACTGTGCAATCTGATTATAGGGGGTATTCACTGGACGCCATGTTTGAGGGCCATATTAAGAAAGCATGCTCAGAACGAGCTCACATTAATAGGCTGTTAAGACCGCGGCAATCTTGATAGTGCGAAAGGCAAGTAACGTTGCAGCAAGACTGTGGAATCTCGCCGTCAGATTCGCGCTCAGCAGTGGCGCGCGCATCAATGTCCACAAGTGAACTCCCTATATGAGGTATTCACTGGATCGCCATATTTGAGGGCGATGTTTTAGAGCGCATGCCCCAGAACGAGCTTACATCAATAGCCTGCTAAGACCGGCAACCTTGATGGTGCTAAATGCACGCTCCAAAAGGACTGCGGAAGCTCGCCGTCAGCACGCGCTCAGCAGCCGCGCACACAGATATGGCCGCCAGTGAATACTCCCTATAGACCTTTGTCGAAAAAAAAAGAGTTCCTGGCCGATTCCATGTTCAGAATTCGTGCGTATGGCGCGTGATTTGCTCGCTTTCCGAAGCGACGACCATGCACGTGCTGGGATGAGGGGATCTAACGCTGGGCTGAGGACTTGCATACATGTTGGAATGGTGGCGCACCAGCACGCAGGCCCTGATGTCGCGCCGCTGGTGCTATTGGCATCGGAATGGTGTTAGGCAGCCTTCCAATGTTTATAAGAACGGCAGGGCTTGCAAAAACAAAACCGCAGGGCTTGTCTTTCGAACGCCCGCGGCCTCCTCCCGGGTCGCGTTCCATTCTGTCCACCCAGCTTTGGCTGCGCGCGCGTGCTCGAGCAGCGCGAGCTGCCGAAGCGTTGTCGAAGGCAGGAAGATCGAGCTGGAGACGGAACAACGGAAAGCTCCACCCTGTCGTTCTCACTTTGTCGAGTGACGTACGTACCGAAAAATTTGAGTGGGAGACGAGGAGGGGAAACGAGAGCGCACGGGGGCGTCGGAACGCCGAGCTCTGGTGGGAATGATTAGTGGATAGACCAATAGCCTCCTCTATCACTCTAAGAAAAAGTGAGCACCCCCCCCCTCGTCATCATGCGTTTTGACTAGGGATGCCGCGAACTTTTTTCGAACCGAAGTTTCGATGATCGAATCAAGCGGTTCGAAAGGTTCGAAAGATTTCGAATTTTCGAACTTTCTATATCGTAAAATTCGACGGAAGTCGAATTTTCGAACTTGTTAAACGAAGAAGTTCGACGCTTTTCGAACCGTCGAACTTATTACGCTAAAAAATTCGATCCCTTTCGAACTTTCGAACTTATTACGCTGCAAAATTCGATGCTTGTCGAACTTTCGAACATGACAGACCAAAAAATTCGATGATTTTCGAACTTTTGAATTTCTTGCACTAAAAAGTTCGAAATTTCGAACTTCCTACGCCAAGGAATTCGATAATTTTCGAACTTTCGAACTTATTTATCGAGAGAATTCGTAAAGTTTCGAACTATCGAATCCTGAAAAATCAAAAGTTCGACGAACTTCGAACTTTTAGGGTAAAAGTTCGACGTTCGTCGAACTTCGAAAGACCGGCGGACGGTTTCATTTGAATTCAAGTAGTGAGGTACATTCGTAATTTTTTTTTCCTCGAATTTTTACGTGCCGTGCTGCGTTTCTTACCAAAGACAATGCCGTTTATTACAATGTTCTGGCACGCTCAGTTTTAAAGAAATTAATTCCCGAAGGGGCGAGGAAGGACGACGGGTTTTTGACGATTGCCGTTTGTGCCATATTTGAAGCGGGCTAAAGCCGAAGCTATTTACGGTTGAGATGTTAAACGTTTTAAGAATGATCTATGTATAGCTTAGGTAAGTAGATGTGATTATTGTTACTCAAGATGAGTTTCGAAGAAATATCCAAACATGTATCTACGGGCAATTATGCTCTAAACTTGGTATTTTGTTTTTCGTCTAAGTTGCTTGAGGTATCGCATTTAAATTAACACCACAGACAGTACGTCTGTAACATATCATTGCCATCTGCAGAATACAAAATAATGTATTTATTGTTTTTTCACGTTGAGGAATAATTTTAACTCATGGGGGAAGATTTCTAATATTAATCAAATTCAACACGTCATTAATTTTTTTTTTTTTGGCTTTACGTTTTTGGGAAGTGTTTTTTTTTTTTTTAGCCTGTGCATATTTGAGTAGGAAAACTTGTTTCGAAGTTTTGAGCTTCTGAATATGCAAGAATACAACACTTCCGGCGGGATTTTTATAGTTTCTTTCTTTTTTTTTCTCCAGCTTTTTATACCCGCATTTATTGTTATGTTTTTCTTTCTTTTACCAATGGCACAGTTATTGAGGTCGAAAAGACATAGCTTTGAACTTCGGAACCTCTAAGCATGTGACAAGTAGTGCCTTCTGACAACGAGTTTCCGACTATGACCACCTACGGCGTCTACGCGATCTTTTATGCTGCGAAGAGCGACAGTAGTTATACATACACATAAATAATTTCAGATTAAAATAAGCTCGACCACGCCCTCTTTCCCCGTATTGTTTTCTTTTACAGTCCGAAATATCTGGAAGGAGGCGAAGGGGGCCAGAGCACCCCCTCCCCCCGTTTTTTCTCTTCCGACGCCACTTGTATGGTAGAACGCTCCTCGACCTCCAGTTGTGTCGGCTTCTGTGCTTTTTGCGGGGCGTTTCCTCCGTCCCGGAAAATAAACCTCCAGGACAATTACAAACTTAACTAACTATATGCCAGCGTCACTCGGGCGGCGTTCGATTGCATTACTACCAGCGTGCAAGGGGTGCGAAGGTAATTTGCCAAGTCGCTTCAAGGTTTTTCTGAGCCTCAACCTCCTGCCCTCCCCTGGCCGTTTCGAACTGGGTGAGTATCGTAAAACAGTGCGTTCGTGTGATCACTACTGCGCAATGCATGTTAAAGACCCCCACCCCTGGGCTGGTGGTCAAAATTACTGATCTATGGTCACACGTCACTCTGTACTGGCAAATATTCCAGCACATCCGGGACACTCGTCGTCTCATTTAATTGCCTGACCAACTTCGCGGAATCTAAATATCACACCCTAACTTTTCTAAACCTGATTTCGTGAAAACCAGTGAGTCGTGAAAACGTTATTTCAAACTGAAACTGTGGAGGAACATTAAAACCGGACTTCGAACGTTGAAATCTTGGACTTAAAAAAAATTCAAAATCTTCGAAGTTTTTTTTTCAATAGCTTTAAAGGAGAATCGAAACTTTCGAACTTTTCGAACTTTATGTAGAAAGAAATTCGAAATCTTCGAATTGTTCGAACTTTATGTCTATAAAAATTCGAAGCGTTCGAATTTTTCGAATTTTATATCCAAAGAATTTCGAAATCTTCGAATTTTTCGAACTTCAGATTTCAAGAAATTCAAATTTTTCGAATATCTCGAATTTTTAAGTTAGGAAAGTTCGAAATCTTCGAATTTATCGAACCTCAAGTAAAAGAATATTCGAAATATTCGAACCCGAAATTTTAGAAACCGTGAAAGCTTCGAACTTTTCGAATTCGAAACTCTACTGTGGTCGAAAGTTACGAATTTTTCGAATTCGAACCTCGGTCGGTACGAAAATATCGAAATTTTTCGAATGCGAACCTCAGTTCGCTTCGAAAATATCGAAACCTTTCGAAATCGAACCTCAGGTGGTTCGCGACATCCCTAGTTTTGACGGCTGTAACGACCCCACAGGCTTACTTAACGACCCATTCGGCTCGAGCCATTGAGCGTTACCACCCTGTTGGCAGGTGACAAGCATGGGGTAGTCACGTTTTATAAACTCTTGAATTGAACATTCAAGTGCATGCCGTTGTTCAATAGTAAAAGCCACTTCAAAAATCTCAAAAAGTACTTGAAACTTCTTTTCTTTGTGCGTCGGTTACCATTTATTCAAATTTGAACCGGTCGAAACAGGCGTGTGGCTCAGTTCGCCTAAACTGGCAGAAAACAAACATTGCCAAAGAGTACAGGCAACCTTGGTAGGCACCTTCTAAAACCCGAGGCAGATAAAAAGTATCGCGGTTGTCCTTTTTGCTTCCGTCGCGGGTTTTACCATGTACAGCAGTAAACAGCTGGCAGCTAGCGTCGTGCTCGAGAAATTTAACCAAATCTATAGAAATGCACAGGAAGCTACGCACAGGCGTGAGTTGACTTGATTGTTCTCCGGACGAGATACTCTTGTCGTCTTTTATTGTGCGGTTCAGTAAAGAGCGTGCTCTCATTAAAGGTGTGATCGGTCAGTTCTGCGTGCAGATCAGTTGCAAATGGCCTCCTCGGTTCCGCCGAACTTGCACGCCTGTCATACCCAATTTTTTTGCTTTCAAGTGCAGTGAAGTATGAAGTATTGAACACCACGACTGAGGCTGGACAGGACGAACGTACACAGATATATGGGATCATGTCCGTGTATTTCAGTATTTCTCTGTCTCGGGATATATGACTCGCCTTCACTGGCTCATTTTGCACATTTCATCGAGCATACTCGACAAAAAAAATGCTTCAAACAAAAAGCGAGGGCGAAGGCTCTCATCGACCTGCATGCCAACGACGAGCACGCGCGGTACGTGGACGCGGCCGAATGTCAACGGAACGCCTTCGCAGCGGTTGTCATCGAGGCGTCGACCGGCACCACGAGGACGGCAGCGAGCGTGAGAAGCGCTGGAGCGGAACAAGCGGAGGAGATGTGCCATCGCCGACGCAGACTGCCACACGGTGCTGAGTGACTCGAGACAGGCGGTGCGAAAGTTCACCAAAGGCCAAATCTGCCGGGAGACCGAACGAGTATTGCGAGCGGTCAAACTGCAAGACAGAAAAGTGAGAATCAAGTGGCTCCCGGCGCACGCGGGCGACGCGTCGGAACGCAATGACAACCACAACGAGACGGCACACACAGCGGCGCGAGCGCTAACCAACCGCGCCCCGGCGACAGACCGTCCGACGTGGCTGGAAGCTTGAGCAGAAACAATTGAAGCGAAAAAAAGAAAACTGAAACAACGCTTCGGGGAGGACCGGCGGACGGGCTTCGCTGGAATCACGTGCGCGTGCTCAGTGTGCTCAACTTTTACTCAACCGCCGCTGAAGTCATTCGGATATGTAAAAAGAGAAAAGAAAATGCATCAGCGTGTTCAGAAAGCTGTGATTGCAGAAATTGGTTTCGATAATTAATACAATTAATTAAACAGGCTTCTGTATACTTGAAGTGTAGGCTAGCGAGAAAACGAAACTGATCAAAACGTGACCTGTAGCGACTATTCAAATTTATTTATAACCTGCAGTTAACTTTTGCAATGGATTACATTAGAGATACGAGCCCTTTCGTGAGGGCAGTAGAGGAAAATATTATATACGGGTAAATCTTGCACAGTCTTTTCGTATTTATGCGAAATATGACAGTGGTCACCATCCTAATCGGTCACAGAAAATACAGCAGTATATAAGCTGGTGGTGTCGACTAGTAGTGTGTATAGAAATGTAGAGTGTCCATATCTCATGTTGTACCCTGTGCTGTTTGTGAACGCGTCCATGTATAAAATGCTATGGTGTCTGTATGTCGCGCATGTGTGAAGCGTGGTGTGGTTTGTGTACATACGTGGATATCTGGCCAGGCGCTCAAAAAAAGAACAGTTGGTTTCTTTTTTTTTAGTTTAAGCGCTGTCCGTTAGGTGGCGCGTGTCGCCGGCCAATTCAAGGAGTCGCGCGTTTATTTGTCTACTTATTTGAGTGGAAAACATGGAGGCGTTCCATGGAGCAGCCTACGGAGGGTTCGGTTCTCGGCCTCTCGTCCCAGTGGGATCAGTCCCATAGCCAGTTGAATGGGTGTTCCGTGCGGTGAATAGCGCCAAGTGCGTGCACAGACGCGGTGAGGATTACCAGAGACTTGAAAGTGGATAACGAATGCTAACCGGTGAGCAGGAGCGTTGAACGATCGGAACCTACGCCGCTTGAATCGGTGATGCTTCGCCTCGCCGTTGTCAGCCGAAAACGCCGGATCACTTGCGGCAAGCACAGCAAGCAGATGCTTTGTTCAATAAAGACATCATTCCATTTGTCGCTATACGATTCCTTCTTTGAATGTTTTCTGGCCGCGAAGTAAATGCAGCCGGTCGCGCGAAAGCAGTCGCAGACAAACCCCCTCGAATGCCCCCCCCCCCCTCACACACCGTCGCCCCTACCCGTAATAGGTGCGGTGCCGGTGCTTCGAGGCGCGTTTTGGAGTGATTTAGCACGCACGGAAGGCAGCGAACGGGCGTACGCACTTGAGAATCGTATTTTAGCAAAAAGCAGTCCAGCTCGCTAGGCCTTACTCGTATTGCTCCACTGTCGCTTGCCAGCCCGCCATGTTTCTTTTGGGGGTGCTCGCCGTGAGCACCTGTTGATTGCGTGCCGTGTAACTACCCATGGGGTCGTTAGTATAACTAAGTGGGGGTAGCGATATCTGTGACGGCTTCTTACTACCCCAAAGGTCGTACCCTACGACTATCCTTTTGTTGAGAGTGTATACTCACAAAGCCCGGCAGTTCGACGACGGAGCCGTAAAGTACCAGGTCGCAAATTTGGAGCGCGATGATCTGGTAGCACGCGGGTATCAAAGAGCCATTTCTCGGGGAACCTGGACGTCAGTGCACAGCTTTTGCAGCGGCGAGGACCCGAACCACACTTGTTCGCACGGGACAAGTGTGTTTCGGCGTCTCGCCGCAGCGGGGCGCCAGTCACGTTGCTGTCCTCTCATCCGTTGTCTGCCGGCTCCACCTTTCCATTTCGGCGGCCGCTTTTCGTGGCGATCTGCCAGGCTTTGTCAGTATATAGGAGGCTGTGTTATATGCCAAGAATCTGAAGGAGGAGGAGGAGAAGAGAGCGCGCGGGGACGTCGGAACGCCGAGCTTGCGGTTGGAATGATTAGTGGGTAGACCTGAAGCTAGATGCCTTTGTCACCAGCGCCTCGTCGAGTGCGTTAAAACGCGCGACACCAGCGTCCCGCCTATGGCTTTTCGCATTCGAGCGGGTTTGACGAGTTCGGTGGTGACAGAGGCATCTAGCTTCAGCCTCAGGTCTACCCACTAATCATTCCAAGCAGAGCTCGGCGTTCTGACGTACCCCACGTTCTCCTCCCCTCCTCCTTCGGTTTCTCGGCGCATATATATATGGCTACTGTAGTCGTGCCTCGCAGTGATGGAAGGATGCATTTCTGCTGTCTAGGAATAACCTTCGAAGACTCGGAGCCAGGACAGTTCGTCGCGACGGGAGTTACGTCCGACATCGGGAACATCTCCCACCGGCTCCCGTGCATCCACCCCGTCTTTGGCATTGTCACCGCGGGAAAGAACCACTCGTCGGAGTTCAACGAGGCCACTGGCACCCTCCAGTCGCGCGAGAAGGCGCTCACCATTGCACAGTGCTCGCCCTCACGGTTCTTGATGTCCTGCGTGAAACCGCCGTGCTCGACGACATCAGGGCTGAATTTCTGAGCGACACTCAGCAAGCCTCTGCAGAATGGCGACGTCTAGCCCTAGGGATTTATGCAAAATACTTTCTCTAAAATTAAAATAGATATATTACTTTCCTGCTTATTTGTCTTCAAGGTATCGGTGCCGAGTGTGTTTGCGCACAGCAGCTCGAGGCACATAGGGTGAAAACTCGCTTTGCTGCAGAACCCAGAGATCATCGGGATTTCAGACCCTGCCCGTTTCGATCTGGATGAGCTTCGTACCTGCGTCCGGTCGCGTTAAAAGGCTAGCAGTGGTGCTGTACTAGCTAAATGTATCCTCTGCAGTGAAAATACCAGACGCCCACTAGGGCATACTACTTTCCCCGTGTAAACACACACACAATTACTTTTGAAATTCTGTGCTTATAAATCTTTGCTTTTGACTCAAAAGGATCGCTACGTCGTCGATTTGTGTGACGGAATAAATATCCTGTTTCTAGTGTTATTTTCTTGGATCTTCTTAAACTATACAGGTTTGTAAGGAGCCACGCTATCAGAGCTAGTGTTTCCTCCGTGGGTAGAACATGCGTTGTTGAGGTACCATTTTGGCAAGCATGGGCTTGTTTAGCAAGGCTTGCTTTTAGACGATCCGCACTCACAAGTAGAAAACGGCGGAGCCCTGGGATCATGCTTCCAGCGTCCATAACTTTCCAACATGAACCGACGTCATCAGCTTTGAAACCACGCCAAACGTTGCCAAAACGGCACCTTAGATCCCCTTTCCCAAGTAAAGCATATTTCTGATGGATTATGCTCCCATTGCCTGACGCGCGTTAACAAAGAACGACGCTCCAGCTAACTCTCGTGCGGCGTAGTTGCAAAAAAACACCAGAGAAGCACTTTTTGTGGTGGCGCAGCGCACGCAGCGGCGCGGCACGCAGGTAAGAGGAGGGAGCGTCCGGGCACACTCAAGAGAGGCTGCACGGCCGAGCTCAGCGCGGCGCGGCCACTTCACGAAAGCGCGCGCTCGGCCGTCCGCCGGCGAAGCGTGGCCGTCCACGCCACTACGCCGCAGACGATCTAAGGGAGCGCAAGAACGACAATCATGCTTTCGCATTCACAACTTATAAGTGCTTAGGTGTCCTCGGACTTTTACAGCGGAGCTGCTAAGGGCTAGATTCCCCAGGATCGTGTCCGTCCTCAATGACCGGATGACAAAGAACTCTGGACCGCTACCGCCATCTATGAGTGACGGCGGCAACCAGACAACCGACTTGCCGGTTGTCTGGTTGCCGCCGTCACTTATAGATGGCGACAACCTTTCGAGCCTTTCCACTCTGGCTTGCCGACTTGCGGCCGGCCATTACTTCATTCCCACCATAGTACAGCTTCGCTGGTCTTCCGTCTTCACCAGAGTGGAAAGGCATGAACGTTTTTTTTTCGCTTTACAGATTTGTTTATAAATACTTTAAAACAAGGCTCATGCGGTATATGCAGGCGAATTAAACAGCTGAGAAAAGAAAATTTGAGGGAGCTACTCGAAACGCGAAGTCAGATAACTAACTAAAGCTAGTAGATCGATATTTAATTTTTTTTTCTTTAGACAAACATGGTTACATTTACAAACTTGCTGAGTGACATTGAAAACCACTAAATCACTGAAAGTTAGAGAGACTTTGAGCAGATTAGATTTCATTGAGTGAAGTTTGGAAACATTAGATTATAATTATTTTTTTAATGTAGCCTAAAAGTTGCATAATGTTTACTTTTATTCAGTTTTCAGACTTATGTGGCCGGAAATAAAATTATCGTTACAATAGTTGAACGGATAAAGTTTTTTGATAAAATTTCACAAACGATAACATACTCGATACAATTAGTTACAACTCAAAAACCTTATTTTAAGATATGTAAACAATTGACCGAAAAAGTCCTCAATGTGAAAGAGTTACTAAGAAGCCAAATTTATCATTTAGCTTTATTTTTTAAATAACTAAAATTAAATAAAGTGCAATATTAGTAGACCAGATTTCGTGCGTGGTACATACAAGAATGTAGGATGTAGAAAGTTGCATTCTTTGTTTATATATCCCTCAAAGTTGCTTCAACACCCAGTTGGTAAAGTTGTTGCTTCCACCTTCTGTCAGATTTGGTTTTAGGGTACACCTAATTTTTTCGCGTCTTGGCACTCCGATCAACAAAGACGACTTGACTCTAGTTAGCAGAACTACAGAATTTGAATTGATAACAAAAAGTCACAAATGTCTCATTTGGCCCCAACCCCGGGGCAGAAGAGACCTAACGGGGCAAACTATCTATACAAAATAGGGTAGTGGTCTTCAGGTCTACCCACTAATCTATAACGTCTATAAAAAGAAAAAGAAAAGAAAGAAAAGACAGCTCAGTTTTTGCACTCTGAACCTTTGAAGTATACTCCGTAGGTCCCAACGCCATCTTTGTGAGCCCACTGTTTGCACGCCGTGCATTGGATCCACACAAAACGAAGCACTGTTTAGCCTCAGTTTTTTTGCACACCAGGCACTGCCCTTCACATTTGGCACTCGTTACGCAGTTTGCAGGACATTTCCGTTTTGCCGGCTTATTCGGTGAACGAAGAGTTTGCAGGCCATCGTCTTCACTCTGGATAACCGAGCAGTAGATATGCTTTCCACATCCTAGTACTTGAGCAAAGAAGGAAACTTCTGTATATGCACAATATCCTTGACGAGTTGTTCTTTTTTTTTTTGGAAGGGGGAGGGTTATTAAAATGAATTTTCTGAGTACATATTTTGACTTTTATAAAGCCCTTGCTCTTCTCATTCGTGGATATTTCTTGCACGCCTTTGCGGTGCATGCTGAGGTACCCTGAATGATGCTGCAGCGCGGTTAGACCGACGCTGAAGGCGAACAATTTCAAGTCTTTTTCATAATGATATTTTCGCACCATGAAGCCCTGAATTTTTTGTTTTGCTATGACCGAATGACACTAATCAATAAACGAGAAAAAAACAGCACGAGAGCAAACACTGCACGCGCTGAAAATCAATTTAAGCCCGTTGATAGCTATATTGTCGTGTTTTGCCCCACTCTTGTCTAAACAACTTCACTGCTATAACCATAAAAAAATGGAGCGATAAAAGTTTTTCTACAGCTAGCTAACAAAGCCGACAAATAAAATAGGGCTTATATTAGTCCAGTAACTTCTCCAAACTCAGCTTTACGCACCCAGATTAGCGCAAGTGCAGAATTTTATCACATTTTGGCGACTCGTTGGGCCGCCAAAAACAGCTGCACTTTTGTTTTCGCCAGTATGCATTCCCCACCAATCGTAGCAGATTTCCTATGAAGTAAAACTGGCAAGTGCTAGCACATGTCCATAAAGTATCAAGCTAATCGCGCATTGCAAGATTCGCATACAGATGGCGCTCAACTCAAAATGTCGCATTTATGCCGTCTCGTTTGGTCCCGACATACCCCCATTTCGCACAAGCAAGGCCCGTTACCTCGTATAAAATATTCATTTCAATACAGGAAAATAAACCTGACACCCCTGCGATTGTCCCCTTCTAAAAAACCCAATAGGTGTAGTTTATTCTAATTATTATATGAAATCGTCAGTAAAAGTTAGAGGAAATCGAGTTGTTAGGTTTTGACAGCTGGTAATTCTTCCTTCTGGAACTACACTTTTGTCTTGTCTGCTTTCTGTTTTTTTTTTATTTTGGGTAAGCCTTGGTTACGGCCTCTGGATCACAAATTACGACTGGTGTGTTTGCAAGTCCATTAAAAGTCGTTCCTCTATTTCCGTCTTTTAAGTCATAAAGTGTCATGTTTTTGCCAGCCGCGGTGCTGGAGGTGTCACAGAAGCCGTGTGACACTGGAGGATGTGACACCTCCAGTGTCACACCTTTTAAGTAGAACAGGATTGCCTGCTCTACTGGAAGGTCACTCTTTAGCCTGACAGTCCACAGAAGCTTCAGCGGCCAGGAGTTGGAACTCCGCGATGACAGACGTGATGCTGGGACTCATAGCATCAGTCGAAACGATCGCGATATCTAACAACATGACGCGCCCGCCTCTGTGACGTAATTTTTTACCACTTCGAAACCGCTTTTTGGTGTATGCGCGGGAGAGAACGCCACACATAACAGACGAAGACGCATTCCAGACACTGTAGTCTTGGTGGACAAAACTCATCGCAGGTGCAATCACCAGAAGAAGTCAGCGACGAGAGCACATCAGCGCCAACTCCATCAAGGTAAGGCTTAAAAGGATGTTGAACGGAAATTTGGATTTTTGCAAAGTAAGGCTGGAGAAGTGTTGAACGGGACGCTACAAACTCCAAAACATCACACATATATCGATATCGAAAACGGATCCGATGGCCGTATGTTTGAAAAGAGGGCGCGATCAAGCGAGGACTTTGACGTCACGATCCTTTTGGAACAGGAGAAAATGAGGGAAGCGGCCTCGCTTCTCGCCTCCTCGCTTCGGTTCACCAGCTCGAGGGGACGAAGAAAAGAGGAGAGGGAATGAGAATCGTGACGTACGTCACATGTGTTGTCGGCCTCGGCGGCCTTGTTCAATCGCGGACATCTTTTCCAAAAATGCGGTCATCCGTTAGATATATCGCTGTATGAGTGATGCTTTTGAATTTTGCAGCTTCCCGCCTATCGTGCCAGCGTTGTTTAGCTAGCTCCAAGCATCGCTTCAGTATCCCTTCAGCGCAGTAGCCGTGGTATTCACAAGTGGAGAATCCAAGAAGAAAAAAAAGGGGGCATGGGAAATAGACAGTGTACTTAGCACTACCGCCGGAAGCTGGAGATGTTGGTATCATTGGAACAAATAACCCAAACTGTTTATTTTCTATCTCTCAATTGACATACGCACTTATTTCGTATAAAAGTATTCCCGCGTAGGAATTGAGTGTCGTGTTTAACAGCTCAGCGGAAATATTAAAAACAAAATGCATAGGTACATAAATATGGACACGAAATACAAAAGTGTATGCGGAGGGGAAGTGAGAGTGAGGAGGAGATGAGGGCTCAGGAGGTGCCAGGCACAGAGGTTTGGTTGGAATGATTAGTGACGGGTAGTGGCCGCTGGTCAATCTGCTAACGGTGAATTCAAACACTGGTTTCTCGATTTCGTCCACAGCCCGCGTTTATAAGTTGGAGCGCTTGTATGCCTGCCACTCGTATTTCCTTGGTAATATTGTGCGAAATATGTTAGAAATTTGTTTAATGAAACATTTATGTGTATCCTTTTCCGCTTTTTTTAGGCATTTTTAACCAGCGGTTGTTAGTGTATCGTAAAATGATGCATGCTACATTTGTCAATGTCAGTGTTTGTGTCGTAAAGCTGCTGTTCTATCTTTGATCCAGAAGATCAAACAAGGAAGAACTATTCCTCGTAATGACCCTAATCAGGCTCGACAGTATTATAAAATAAATAAATAAATAAATAAATAAATAAATGTCCACAGCTTTCCATTTGAGCGTTCTTCACAAGGCCCGTTCCAATCTTGCCAAGAATCGTCGGCGTTAGAACCACTTAAAAATAGCTGCCGCTTTAAAGTGACGAAACTTCAACCATCTTGTCTTCTAAAATTGCAGCTGCCCGTTTTCTGAGGCTAAGCGTTTATTTTTCCGTCCACCAAAAAAATTCGAAAAGAGTCCGGACAGAGAAAAACGACATCGCTCGAGCGTTTTCTTTTCAAATCGCGACCATTGCTCATTGTGCTCGCTCTGCACTAGGCAGCAAAAAGACGGCGCCGACAAGATAATCGGCGGAGTGAATAAAGTGACGATACCTTAAAGCCGAAGTCCCACGGGTAATACACTATACCAACGACTGTCGAGCAGGCACCGTCTGTGGCACGTCTCTTCCCTGCACAACACACTGGTTGTACGAAAGTTTCTTTCGGCAAGTACGAGAGCGTATCCATGTACGGGGCAGGCATGCTTTAAACATGTTTGAGACATGCCCGCATACGCCATGTCTGCAGTCTTTTGCATGATATGTATGAGAAGTGGGACTTCAACCCCACCCTTGGTTAGTGTGATTCTTACCCGATAGATGGCGATGGGATCGCCTTCCAGACCTGTACACACCCCCGCAGTAAATTGCGCGTGGTGGCACTTCTGTTCAGTCTGGTATATTTTCTAGATTTTGAAATTGACGTCCCTGGTCTCTTGTTGGTTTCTTTCTGCGAGACGTTTTCTGTGGAACGCGTCTGGGCTGCGCTAAGGCCACTAAATGAGCTACGCTTCGGAGTAACGAAGCTTCAGCCAATTTGGTGCTTAAGATCATGGTTTGCCATTTATCTGAAGCTTAATCTGAAACCTCAAGAAACACGTTTCCGTCCCTCAGAAATAATAAAACAGTTCAGCAACGAATGAAAAAAAAAATTACTTGAGTTTTTAGCACCGCATTTAAAGATAAGGAAGTCGCATTCTGACATTGTGACGATCGACAGTTGCGTCTGCTCTGCACTAAGCAACAAAATGGCGGCGCCCACTACCAGATCGGGGCAACAAGGCGCCGTTACTCTCAGCGTAGCTCATTTCGTGGCATCAGGCTGCACCAGTTCCCGTGCAAAGGGAGCAGCTGCCTACAGTGTGAGCTCACGTCTCCAGCAAATGTGGTCGAAACAAAACGCGCAAATCTTCCAGAGCTAATTGACGAGTCACAATCTCGGAAAAAACCACCGACGAGTCAAAAATGCGATCACCGGCTCGCAGTTTGCACCCCGTGAATTTCGGAAGCTCACTCCGAATCTTTCTTGTGGTCCAGTGTGCACGATCAGGTCGGTCGTTTTGTCGAGCGTGTGTTTGGCTCCTTATAGGTTTTCATAAAATCGTGATGACGTGGGAAATGTGGTCCTCGAAATTTCTCGTTTGAGAAATGAGATACCTCAAGAATTAAAACAAAAACTATTTTATTTATTTTGGTAATGTGTCTCATTTACGTCACTTACGTCAAGTTTAGTTCAATAATTTTAATACAAAACTATTTATTCATAGCAATAAAATGGTACGTATAAAAGACCTAAGCCAAGGGAGGCTATGTGTGGCATGACCTGGCAGTATCTGAGCCCATTCCTTGCGAAACAGCAGGTACTCACTAAATTTCAAGTGTAGATCAATCATTTGGTGGTATCATAAAATAACTTCTTCATAATTTGTTTGAGCCCATGGTTAGAAATGGCTAAAAATAAGTTATCTGGTAGTTCATTAAACATTGTGCGGAACGTAAAATGACCTAATGCTTTCCCCATAATGAGTATAGAAACAAGAAATTTCGTACCGAGTAGTGTTCTTAAATGTACGCGGGGCCACCCTCTCAGCTTTACGATCACTGCACCAAAATTGACGAAAAACTACCGTCCGAATTAACGAAGAATCGAAACAAGACAATTCGTGTGAACTAAATAAGTCACCACTTGAGAAAGCTGTAGAACCGTATTAGTAGCAGTTTTCAACATTCCCCTCGAGAATGCATATCAATTGTAAGCGTGCCATTGTCAAGAACCAATTAAAAAATGAGTGACACCTACACCTAAGGACACTGTACGTCAAGGAGTCCATGACAATGTTTCTACTTGCAAACGGAAGGAACACTTCTAGGTTATATAGCTGACAAGATACACTTCTTAGGCGTTTCGACACGAAAGAGAGGTGCGTAGTCCAAGACACACCCGAATGAAAGTATATTCCTAGGTACTTGACAAGAGATACATATTGAATAGGGTTCCAACAGCATATTACACAACTGGGGTTGTGAAAAATAAAGGCGGAAACACTTTGATTTTTTTGCACGGACTGCCGAAACATACCAGATTTGTTTTAGAGGCGTTTAGACTTGTTCTGTTATTTTTAGACCAATTCATGACAGCAATGGTATTTTTCTGCAGGAATCAGGATGACATGTTCAATATCATCATGGCAAGAAAAAGTAGAGTGTCATCTGCATATTGCAATACATTACATTTGACCACTTGGGAGAGGTCGTTAACATATATATATTAAATAAAAGAAGGGATACGACGGAACCTTGTGAGACTCCACAGCTGGAGTGTGGCCTTTGTACTATGAGTTACTCCAACAGACACGTTGAAAACGTGCTCACAAAAATATCCTAAGCAAATGAGCAAGTGGACCCCTGAGCCCAAGTTGAACCAGCTTATCTAATAAAATGTCATGGTTCACGGAATCAAATGATATTGCAATATCAAGAAAAAGCGCACAGACACAAGGGTGGTTGTCAAACGACGAATGCCAATAATCTGAAAACACATCCAGCAGAGATGACGGGCCTCAATAGAAACAAACCCGTACTGTGAGGGTGGTATCATATTGTGCTTATCTAGAAAACTAGTCATACAAAACAGGTGTTTTTCGAGGGTTTTAGAAATACATGGTAGAATCGAAATGGGCCGATACGAGGAAAACTGATTACGTGGGCCACCTTTATGGATTGGTTATACGATTGCAGTTTTAAGATCATCTGGCATCAATACCGATATTATGGTTTTGTTTATAAGAGATAAAAGCACGTGCTCGAGTGATTCGAAATTATCACAGACATTCCTCACAGATATGCCGTCAAGCCCTGCAGACGTATTTCGTTTTAGGCCAGATAAAATGGATCGTAGGTCAGACTGTGATAACCTAGGAAGAAATGCAGAAGTCGCAGTTACATTCACATTGTTGGCATGCTTTGCATTATCACGGTTGCCTATCACAGATGGGAGTGACAAAAAATCAGCAGAACCCATCCTTTGGGAATGATTATCTACGTTAATGCGAATAGCATCAAACGGTGCGGAGTTATGCGCGTTCGTCAGGTGGCCGGCACACTCTAGATACGCCAGCCCACTCTTGAGGCGATTCTAAATTTGTTGACACTTTCACAGCCCTGCGCACGATCTCCGCAGCCCAGCACGTGCGTTTGTGTCACTTAGGAAGGCGAGCAAAGCACGCGCCATACGCACAAACACTCAAAATGGTACCGACCAGACTTTCTGGCGTCTCAGCTAGTCTCAACCAACGGTACTCTAAACGGTTGTTTATATCTTTACCATAGGACGCGCTTTACAGCGCTGTCACAGCTACCGGTGCGCGCGCGTTCCATGCACGAGGGCTCATTCCGCTCTCGTGAGGCTGAGCACGGCCGCTACATCACCCTCTCCCGAGCGCGGGAGAGGGTGAGCTAGAGGGATGACGCGAGTGCTAAGCCTCACGAGAGCGGAATGAGCACCGTCGTGCATGCGAACGCGTCCGATGGTAAAGATATAAACAAGTGTTTAGAGTGCGTTGAATGACTGCCTTCATAGCTGATTCTGCTTCCGGTGTTCGCACTGTACGGTCGCATAATCATGCTCTCCTCAGGAGCGGCGAAAACGGCCCCGGGCGGCCGCGGTTCTTTTGTTGTCGAGGACGCGTCCTCGTCCAACGAGTACAAGGTGGTCCTTCCACCTATGCCTACAGGATCTACGTGTTTAAACTCTGTGCTCCTGCACTGCGACCTAAAGGGTCGCCCGTACCGGATTGAGGACTTCCGAGAGGAACTCAAACGTATTGCCGTCTTGAACGACATCGTAGCGCTCGGCGCTTTTCAGATGAACCATGTGTGGCTAGCGACGCTTCGTACTTCGGAGGCCAAGGAACGCCTGGTGAGCAGCAAGGAGCTCGTCGTGAAGAACCTGCGCTGCGTCATCATCGACCCGAGCACAACCGAGGTACGTGTGCGTTTGCACTGGGTTCCTTATCACGTTCACGACGACGCCGTCCGCAGACTTTTAGAACCGTACGGCAAGGTGATTGAAGTCGGCCGGGAGATGTGGCGAGTCGAGGGGTTCCAAGGAATCGAATCAACGACGCGTTTTGTTCGCATGACGCTGAAGAGTGGCCTCACCCCTGACGACATGCCTCACCAGCTGCGGCTTCACGGCGCGAACACCCTCATTATCATACCAGGCAGAGTGCCCGTATGCCTGAGATGCAAGCGTGCCGGGCATATCAGACGGGAGTGTCGTGTGCCGAAGTGCTCACAGTGTTTCCGCTTCGGCCACGATAAAGAAGAATGTATGAAGACGTACGCTGGCGTCACCGAGGTACAGGGGCTGGAGGAGCATACGGCGTTCACGATGGACACTGAAGAGGCCGAGAAAGCTGCGCGTGGTTCGGGGTTCGACGCCCTACCGTCTACAGAGCAACAAGGGAAGCCTGCCGGGGATGACGGTTCCGGGGAAGGCGCCGTGGAGACAAAACAGGACACGTCAGCCCCTCACGTTCCGGAGCCTGTTTCCGGTCCCCCGGCTTCAGCCCCGACATCGCCTGAGGGCTCCGAGACCCCCACGGCCCGTCCTTCAACGACCGAAACGACTTCCGAGCGCCACGACGACATGGACGAAACCACCGACTCTACCAAGCGCGGCCTCGAGGATACGCCCCCGAAGGCTGACACGACGCTCACCCCTAACCCTTGGTGGGGGTTCGAGAAGAACAAGCGGGGCCGTTTCAAGGCGGTGCTGAACGCACCCCCGGAGGACCGGCGACGCCGCGACTCCGAGTAAGGCGGCAACGCCTGGTTTCCAGAACTGGTGGAAGAGCGACAAGGCAAGCGCTGCATCATAGCCTTCATGATTTGTACGAAAAGGGAGGTTGTCGAAACGCTGCACTTTTTGTCTACCCGTTTTTCTTTTGAGTACCTGTCTGGAGTAAACAGAAAGAAGCTTGCTCGCGATTTGTTGACAAGTATTTTCCCAACGCCGCTGTACCGGAGTGTCGTTTGTCAAGGCGGTGAGGATGTGTTGAAGCGCGTTAAACGTATGTGTGTTCCACCCTCTGTAAAGACATTTTTTTTTTCAAACTGCACACCAATACTTTGCCCGTGAAAGCGTGGCTTAAGAAAAGAGGCGTAGATGTGCCATGGTCGACTGACTGTCTTTTATGCAAACAACCAGAAACCATCGAACATGTGTTCATATTTTGCTGGGACGCAGTTTTTTTTTTTTTGGGACGTGCTCCAGCGCACTTTGAAAAAGCAATTGAGCATTTCCCCTTCAGGCATCCGTTTCTTGAACGTGACTAACGATGACTGTGTCCCATACGATATGTTTTTTCTGTTGGGACTTTGTAGCATATGGCGATCGCGCATGGCAGTCAGGCATGCCGACGTCAATGCGAAACAAGTGCGTTTCTATTTCTTCAGCCTAATTGAGCAAGTGGAAAGTGTTTTTTCCACCCACGATTTCAAGCCCGAGTGGCTTGGCATGTGTAAAGTGCTTCGTGAAATGCGCGCTTTTCAATATGCCCTGTAAAAGTCTTGCAGTGCAATTTTGATGTTATGTGACTTGTGATACTCACCTTTGCAATAAAGAAAAAAAAAAAACTGCCTTCATAGCTCTGTGGTTAGCGCGTCTGCCTGCTGATCAAAGGGTCAACGGTTCGAATCCCAGCCGGCGCCGGTCTTTTTTATTTATTTATCGACCCGCGGCGTAAGAGGTTAGATAGCCAGATAGATAGATAGATAGATAGATAGATAGATACATAGACGAAAAGTGCGTGAAGTATCCAAAGAATGCTATTCGCATTAATATGCTATTAAATGGGTTCATTGTGGTAGCGAGGTTAAGACCGAAACTGTTTTCCATCAATTCTAGAACACTCTTTCGCGAGCTACCACGCAGCTCGTTAATGATAGACCAAGTTTGGTTTGAATTAAAACGAGCTTTGAATATTTTCTCTGAATGGTAGTTCCATTTTGCAGATCTTATAAGAACAATTACCCTATAATGCGAGGCCTTAAATTCCACTCTCAACCGCTCTTTGCTAGGCAAGCGTCGACAAGGCTTCCATAGAAGCTCTTTAGTTTTGACAGCGCCAAGTATATCATCATTCAGCCATATTAGTTCTGATCTTCGTTTTCTGACCTTAACAGTTAACGTGCCATTTTTCTTAAAATATTGTATAATCGATATAAGTTTCGCATATACTTCAGATGGCTCAACCTCCCGCATAAAGGATACCCAATCGTACGACGAAACCAGGTTGTTATAAGTGGTATGATTAATAATATTAATGTTTCTAGACTCTGGCTCAACTCATTGGCCATTAAATAAGTGAGGAGAACAGAGTGCAAATAAAGTAATGATCAGCTAACTTCCGCGAGATTACAAACAACTTAACCGATAAAGCATCAAAGACTCACACGTTAAAAAGGTCAATGCACGTCGTGACTAATTTATCCATAATAAATTCTACTCTTGTGGGAGCAAGATTTGTGTCTTCAATTCCAGAGTGTGCGAGTAGATTCAAGTATCTCGCATACCGAAGGAAAATTATCCTTTAGGGTGTCGACATTAATATCACCGATCACACATGCACATTTTACAGAAAATGTTGAGCTAAAGTTGTTTCGTAATTCACCTATAATGCAGTAACATTTCCGGAGGGCGGCCTATATATCGCCAGCAAGGATACTACAAACAAAGCCCTGCTAAGCTCAAAAGCCAAAGCTCAGCACGACTGAAGGAAACCGGTACCTCTGTGATCATCTAATTATCCCTTATAAAGATTCTAATTCCACCTCCTTTGCCCGAGCGGTGAGTGAACAAAAAACTAATTGTAACCACTAATTTTGTACGGGCCTAAGGCTACCTCAGGTCTATTCGTTTCTGTTTAAACAAAGGCATCCACACGAGTGCCTAGATCAGGGGTGCACAACTAAAAAATTAAGCGGGCCAAAATTACCTTTCTTAAAATGCCGTGCGGGCCGCACCTAGTGCGACATGTTGCATATTTTGACTGCTGTCAGGCTCCGATATCAGGCGTCATCGCACTCGTTGCCGTCTTTAGCACATCTCGCAATGTCATGTCCGTCATGGCAGATCGAAGGCGGCTCTGGTTTAGAATCATCATGATCGATCATCTGGTGGGCTAGTTGGTTGATCATTATGTGGAATTAACAGTTTACTTGTGGGAAAGTGTATGTAGGACAGACAGGGAAGGAGTGTCAACGATCGCCTAAGAGAACCTGTCCTGTCACTAAAGTCGTCGCCAGCACGCCACTTTACCATACATGTCAGGGACTGCGAGTGCTCCGCCTTGTTCAGGAAAACAAAAAATCCTGAAACGTTTCGGGGAACGACGAACTCATGCGAGCTCTACGAGGCACAGGTTATTATGTCTAGTGGAGATTGTTGCGTAAGCATGCCGTCCATGGCCTTGTCACCAAAGAACTTTATTTTTTAAGTCGCAATCTCTAAGGATCCTTGGCCATTGTGAATATTGTAGTCATGGACTTCCTCTTTCTTTTTTCTATCGCAGTTTCTATGCACGTCTTCCCAAATCTTAATTGTTTTCAAAAAGTATTTTAAGCTTAAAGCTTAGTATCCTCAACAATTCATTTTTAGGCAGTGTATGGGAGTACCCTAGCTATAGCATATGTTTCTGCGGGTTTTCATTAAGCATGTTTTAAAAGCATACTTAGGTTCTTTTTGCTCTTTCTCTTTTTCATTAAACGTCAGTTGTGAGTCAGCGCTCTATCCTGGCTTACTCGTCTATCCTTCATTCTCGTATTTTCTCTGTTAATTCCACACTTAAAGTCACCAGTGAGAAGGTCTGCTCACAAACATACGTCCTCCCAAAAAGTGACGACAGTGTCAAGGCGTGGTCCACCAGGTTTTTGTACTCGTTCTTGTCCAGATCTTTGTAGAACTCGTGCAGCTGAGATTTACGATGCATAGTCTTTGTCAAAATAATAAGTTGTGCTAGTTAGTTTTCCATCTGAACTGGACGTCTAAAAAACAAGGACAAGAGGAAGAAGAAACAACATGTTGGCGTAAGAGACAACGCCAACGTGTTGTCTCTTCTTCCTTTGTCCTTGTTTTTTAAGCGTTCAGCTTAGAAGCATAGTCTTCAGCGTTGGTGGAGACTGGAGGTTGATGAGCTCCAGTCTCCATGGAAGTCCTCCGATCCGACAATGCAACCCCTAACTATCCAAACAGAAAGGGAGAGGGTGAATAGCGTCCATGGTGAAAGAGAGAAGGGGATCTGCTGAGAGAGAGCAAGAAAGTTTTCGACACTGAACCACATCACGATTAGGGACGGCTGCACACGCTGTTTTATTGTTGCCAGCGGGATTAGTGGAGATGAACATTTGAACTGAGAAATCGTAGTTCCTTCGCCGAAGACTGAGAAAAGTAAGTCAGAGGGTTTCACTGCTGGTTTCCAAGCGGAGCGGACGCTCGGTGGATTGAACGGCCCAGTAAGCAACTTTCTTCGCTGACCCCACCGCGGGCCGCTAGAAAAGCGCGCGCGAGAAGCATGCGGCTCACGGGCCGTAAGTTGTGCACCTCTGGCCTAGATCTTCACCAGAAATCAAGAATTGTTCCCAGTATTTAATAAGGCTTCGTATGTTTACATAAACACCTGTGAAGACATTATCCAGAGTTAAATCTAATCTAGTTTTGAGGAAACCAAGGTCGGGACTCGCGATAAACTGTTGAGCCATCGTAGTTAATTCATCTTTTGAAGATCAGATTCAAAATTTATTCTCAGGAGGTGGCCTTTTCTGACCACTTAGCGAAGATCTTTCCGTTTCTTACCCAAACAAATTTGAAATTCCTGTCCTTTCCGAGAGTTCGAGCTTTTCAAAAGAAATTCCCGTTGTGGTTTGCGTTAGGTTTTCATTCAAGTAAAGCTTATACAGTACGTTTCTTTCTGCGAGTGCGCGAAGCCTGCCACAGGCGCTCATCCATCTCTCACGTACTGATGCGTATATAAACCTGATTAAGCCAGGTGGAACTTTGTCCGGCTTTCCGTGTAGTCTGTGAATGGAAGGATGCCTTAAAGTTGAAGAGGGCTAATAGGCAGATTATCAGCAAGATCTTCCACAATCCCTTTCAGATCGTCGTTTGGTGTCACCGCCAACCCGTGAATTTCAAGGTTGGGCGAACGGTTATGCTGCGCAGCCTCATTTAAGGCAACCTGCATCTGGGTAAAGCGAGCAGTAATATCAGATACCGTTTTCTAAGATGGGTCACCTCCGTCTTCAGTTGCTTGGTTTCATTTTTGCATGTTATGAAATCAGTCAATATTTCGTCATACTGTGCTGAGTTGAATTCAACGAATTCTTTAACTCAATAACGAAAGCCTAAATCTCCTGAAACGTCGTTTTCAAGGTTAACAGATTATCAACTTTAGCATGTATCTGTAGGAGCGAATCGACGTTCTCTTTCAAAAAGAGTAGGTGATCTAGTTTCGCGTCTACGTTAGACAACTGTGCCAACACATCCGGTAGATCCAGCTGAAAATAGTTCCCATCAGAAACTGAGACCGAGCCTGTCCTTCTCTCCTTCGCCGTGCATGTCCAACAGCGCCATTTCTTTCGCTTATTTTGTCCCATTGTCGGAAACATACTTTCCGCCACCCCTGTAGCATGAGTTGCCTATATGGTAAGGAAGGAGCATTCTGAGCACGCAGAGTGTCCGTCGTCCGGTACTGAGTTGGAGCATACAATACACTCAACTGTGGCCATGGTGAACAGAACAGTGGAATTAAAACACGAACAGCAGTGTCAATCAGTTTTGCAGTCGGCGGAAGTTCATCACAGGCACAGTGTATCAAGAAGAACTACGCTCACTTGCCGTAAAAAGTTGCAGTTTATGGCAGCGTCAAGGTAAGGCCACCGACTGCGTCGAAGCAAGGGAATGCATGTGGCTTTTACACTAGCCGAGGCATCCGAGCGATGTTGACGTAGACAGCGATGAGCCAATCGTCGAACGGCTGGTCAGTCCATTCACAGAAGGAGGAGAAGGCCGTCTTCCGTTGCGAAAACCAGCCACGGCTGAGTCAGCACGCAGATCCCAGTGCAGCGGTCACGGGCGATCCATGCAGAAACTGCGACCTGCAGTAAAAACTTGCATATTATAGCAGCGCCAAGGAAAGGCCGCCGTCTGCAAGTTTGACCGACACCATAAGACTAGACAAAAAATATGACTTTCCGGTGTAGATGCTGAGTTTGGTAAGCCCAACGTAGGTCTGGTATCGGAGTTTTACGCTTTAATAAAAATAATAATAATATATAAATCACTCAATCAGTCTTTATTGGGCAGTGCCTGTTGGTGCTGGTACACTGGCGGATAAAAAATATATTACAAAAATACAGAAAAGTAATGCACTACACACTATACATAGCTCAGAAACTGAGACATGATTTGCTTCATGAGAATAAAAAAAGATAAATTTTTAAGCACAATTTTAGGTAGTTCATGTGTAAAAAATAAAATATAAAAAATTAAAGACGCTTACAAATCTTTGTAATGCGAAAGTAGAGCGCAGCTCTTGGGGAGGAGGAGAGGAGGTACGGAGGGGAGGGTATGTGCCTCCTCTTCCGTATCCTCCCTCCTCTCCTTCTCCTACCCTCCTCCTCTTCCTCTTCACCTCCTTTCTTTTCATCCACCGCCCCTCCGAACCATCCCCTCCTCCTCCTCCTCCTCCTCCTCCTTCCCTCTGACCCTCCTCCTCAATCAATCAGTCTTTTGTACAGTGCCCAGGCACAACCATGAGGTCTTGGTGCTGGTACACTGGTGGACCAGCACCAGTAGTAGTAGTATTAGTACTAGTAATATTAATAATAGTAGTACTAATACTATTCATAATATTAATATTAATTTTAATAAACTTTACTTCCCATTCGATATACATTAATGGCTGAGACAAGGTGAGAAAGCTATTAATAGCTTGACGAAGCCCCTCAGTCCTTTACAGTTTCATATGCATAAAAAATGGAGCATTCGCAACAGCATAACAGATATCAAAATAGAAAATAAAACTTGACATGAAAAAAAAATTAAATTGTTTCAATTACGGACAATCTTTCACTCTGAAAAACATAATATCGATATTACAATTTATTTTCGTATTAGGTGAAGTGGGGACTCTGTATTTTAGTGATTGCATGGAAAAATAACAAAACGGCACAGTCGACAGCCCCGCCGAACGAATTGCATAAGTTACTACCGGATTTTTAGCTCAAAATGTTCGCTAAGGTATTGTATTTTTTTTCTAGCTGAAAAGCGAGCATAAATTTATATTTGCATATATTAAAAACGTACAGCAAAATATATTTTGTAAATAAGCCCAGTGAACTGGAAATGCATAACACATTCTCAATTAGGCAAACAATTTCTTTTGCAATCGGCTTATTTTTAAAATCTAAACAAGTGGATGTGCCCTGTACCAGGTGAAGTAATTTACGTGCAAAATGATTATGGTTTGATGTACAAGTAGCATTACGTTAATAGGTAAATTATAACTGTTGCGGAAGACAAGTCCAATGATCTTAAACAATCTAGTGAGTAAATGGTTCAGGTGACTGTCCAAGGACATGTACTGATTAAAAATCGCACTAAGAGTGTTTTTTAAATTCTCTACTCTTTTTATAATATTTGGGTTTAAGGCGAAGCTATTTGTAGTAAACACGTTTTTTATTCTTGGGCTGAAAGAGGACTGCCTTTCTTCTACAGTATTGATGTGGAGCTTATTGCGTGAAGCCCATTTTTGCAACACTGTTAATGTCTCGTTTGCGTAATTAATTAGGTCATCACCAGTTTAAGCTGAAAATAGAAGGCTAGTGTCACCCGCATTTATTACGAATTTAGGTCGTGAATCTATGTCAATAATATTATTAATATAAATGTTAAAAAGCAAGGGCCTGAAAATGCTCCCCTGAGGCACTTGTAGACGAATACCCATTTAAATAAACATCCTGTTACGATTAGCCAGATAGGACTGAAGCAGCAGAAGTGCTATACCCCGAATACCGCATATGTTTTAAATAAGCACATGCTTTCGAAAAATCAATATTACATACAGTGCCACATTTTTTCCTTGAAACTCCATAAAATAACTTTTTTGTGTGTGTGCAAGCAATGCATGTTGTGTCGAACAATTCTTCCCGAATCCCAATTGAGCATTATTGTGTGTTTGATGGCTATCTAAAAAAATGAGACAGTCGAATATGAATAAGTTTTTCTAAACCCTTGGAGAAAAAAAGAATAGAAGAATAGAGATGGGTCTAGAATTGCATAGTTCGTTTTTATCTCCCTTTTTGTATATATTACTGAACTTTAACTCTTTGCACGAGATGCAGGAAAACCCCAGTAGAAAGACACAAGTTAAAGATATAAGTCAGACGAGGGGGTAATTAGAGGCAAAACGTACTTAACAGGCAGGATCCGCACATCATCAGCATCACAAGTGTTGCTGCTTCTTTAATTTCAGAAAATCAGCAAAAATCTCAGAATCCGTTACTTGACCTGAAACAAAGTCCTTAATTGTGCAAGTTATATTTTCACATGCGAATTTAATAAAATCAAATTAAGATATACTAAATAAATAGTCATTAAATATGTTAGCTCAAGACATACCCGTTAATGGCATGCCTGCAGAAAGAATGCCTTCTGCGTAACTATAATAATAATAATAACCGTAATAAATATTTATTTTCAAGTGCCCAAAAACAACCAACAGGTCTTTCATTGCGTACATAATAAACGATGAATTAAAATAACAGAGACATGGCAGAAATACACGACATTTACAAATTGGCATAAGTACTTTCATTTTCATCGCGAACACCCGAAAGTCGCTAAATATACCCTTCAGCATTGTTGATGCGGTTAAAAACAGTTGTAGCGTGATAAAGACAGTCTGAACTGAGTATTAATGTAAAGTACATTGACGTTCTAATTGGGTCGGGGAGGAACATGTAAATTAACATCACTTAAAAGCGAGCCATATCTGATACACCCGTTTACTAACTTATGAAAAAAGACTAAGTCACGTTCCACTCTTCTATCGGACAAGTTTGTCATTGAAACGTTTGAAGAAATTCATAATCAAAATAGAAGCGACGACGAAATATCGATCCTTACACAATGCGTATTAACCTCTTGCAGCATTTTCAATGTTCAATACCTGAGTTTGTTGCTTGCATTTCCAAGCTACTAAAGTAATTCAAGTCAGGAGCCTGACTGGGGCACAGAATAACCGAACCAAGGAAGCCAGGTTATTAAAGTGCTTCCAATAATACGAGATATAACACGCCAAGCAATGCTTATTGCCTGCCATGACAAATGACACGTGGGGAAGTAAACGTTAAAGACATTATCAAGGTATACGCCAAGGTCTTTTATAACAGAAGACGTTTGATGAGCATCCTCTAAACATAATCGCAGTCTATTGTAGTGTGACGCCTTGAGAAAGATATGACTTTTGTTTTCAATGGATTCAGAGATAAGTTATTCGCAGTACACCGCTATGGCAATCTGTGAAACATCATGCTGTGAGGAAGCGCTGCAGTCGATAGGAAAGTGAATATTCATAAAAAGCTTGATGTCATCGGCAAGCAGCAATATTTGAGCGTTATCAGCATATGACACGGCGGGTCGTTCAGTGAATATCAAAAACAACAACGGGCCAAGGATGGAGCCAGCGAGGGACGCAGATGTGGAAAGAAGTGGTCGGAATGACTGTTATCTACACGAACTGTGTTCCGTCGAGAAGATAAACTACGGAACCAGTTACATGGCTCTATGGGCAACAACCATATGACGATAATTTGTTAGCAACAACAATTCATGGTTTGCCTTGAGCTTTTTGACATGTCAAAAAAGATACAATCAGCTTGTCCTCTGTTTGTAACAACAGGGGCAGAGTAACTATGGTCGTTTTACTTGTTCTTTCATGCAATTATCTAAGCATCAGAC